>JAMQGT020002654.1:0-133735 GCA_024447675.2 Pterophyllum scalare
GTAGTGCTGTAGTATTAAGTACTAGTGTAAGTGTTAAGTTTGTAATAGTTGTGATTGTGGCAGCAGATGGGAACAAGAGCCACAGTCACGTTTTGAAGGAAGAGGATTTGCAGTGCTAGGATAGTAGCAGTTTTGTCTGGACTCTGATTCTGCTGACAGGAGGTCCTGGCGTTTCAGGTGCTTTCAGTTTGCTGCTTTAGCAGGTATCATATACAGTATGTGACCCAGGACATCAGGGGAGTACAGCACAGAGTCTCTGCGCTACAGAGTGGTTAATAACACCATCAGACAGAATTACAAGGATGGGCTCTCAGCCTCCCCGCAGCCCTGTTATAGATAAGAAGAAGAAAATAGATGGATGGATGAACTGCATACAGGTTAAATCTGACCCAGAACAGCTTCATTGTACAAACATTTGTAGCACTTGTACAACAATATAAAATTTGACGCTTTTAATTTTTAACTTTAGGAAAAGTTATTTCAAGTTAAAAGAACATCTAAAACATCAAAACAGGTCAAATTTGACCCAAACAGCATGCAAAGGTCAACTATATTCAGAAAAAGAGAGTCAGTCTGACTCTCTGAAATCTTCCAAGTAATATCGCCAAGACATTACTTCTGGAGATAGCCTCAAGTAATGTCTCCAAAAGCAGTCAGTACTCATAGACTCTCATGTTAAAGTGTCAGGTTTTATGGAAGAAAAAAAAGATGTCTACACCATTACAAAAAATGGTTTTGGTTTCCGTAGATGGATGGATGAATGGATGCGAAGGTGATTTTTAGCCTCCTAGATATTTGAGAGGCCTTACCTGTTGACCATGTTTATGGTGTTGGTGTCTGTTGGGGGCATTTTTAATGTATTTATCTAACAAATGATACAGCTTTCTTTGGAGGTAATTGTACTGAACAGACCACCCAAGAAGTCTGTGCTCCAGATTTGGCGAGTGAAATTATATTATTTTATTTGGATGTTATCACTAATTAGAAAGTATCTACAGGTACCTGTAGATACAGCCGGCTAACCAAGTGTGCCATTGTTAGATGATAACTTATCACTTTACCTTCCCATCTAAATATGCAATGTAAAAAATGACTGCCTAATGCAAAAGATGACGCTTCAAAATTTAATTCCACAAACCAAAGAGTGAAGGCACAGTGGCTGTGCTAGTATTTTAACAGTCTAATAATCAAACAGTTTTCTAATGGCTAAAATAAATGCTAACATGTGAAAATACGATTATATCAGACAGATTCTATTTACCACAGTCTGTCCATAGCGCTGAATAAAATGCTAAGCATCAAAAGCTAAACTTATATTAGCTTATAAGTTAGCACTCTCTTGTCAAAATGTGGTCCCTCCTGACATCAGAAGAACAATATGGTCAATATGGTTTAGCTATAATGCTAAATTTATAGCTTTGGTGGGTGACATCACTCTGCCTGTGTACATCTTTTATTTACAGTATTGGGTGTGACTGTCCCACATGAATGTTGGAGCAGCTCGCGTGAAGCCACCATAACTGAATGTTCCTTATTCATTCTGAATGCTAATGAATACTGCTCCATCAACATTTCAGCATTTCCATCATCTCCTCACGTCACAGATGGAAGCCTGTGCCCACCTATTTTTATCAGATCACACATATCTCATTGATTAAGTGAAGAATGAGAGTGGCTCATGCAAATTAACATCACATGCATCCGTTTTCAGCCTAATTAACCTTCACCTTCCCAAAATATGACATCAAAGCAAATGACCACAGACGGAGCTGAGCGACAGCTGTCGCTGGAGCAGCCTCGGTCATGTGTTTTAAGGTCCAAACATACAGAAAAAGAAACGCTTTTTAGATTATAATGTAAAAAACACAATCAGGAATGGATGACTAGAGGATTATCACGACAGAATGATTAGGACCAAAAATGAAAATAAATATCTTCTTAAGTCATGGATGGTAGCTGGTAAGCCATTGTTTTACATGCATCCTATGCAATCATCACTGGAGTTCAAGATAAGCCCTGTCTATTGTTGTTAGGAGCTGATACTACATACACAGCAATATAGTTACCTATTAGAGATCATGTTAAACTAATGGTAAATACTGTTTCTTATTTTTCATCTCATATGCGTCGCTGTCCATAAATAGCCACTGACAGTAACCATTTATTTTTATGTTATTACTAGTACTACTACAGATTTATTGAACTACAAGCATACCACACTACAGAGGTGTTTCTATTATTTTGGCCACCTGTGAGCACATGCATAAACAGGGGCAGAGGGTTAAGTATTCAGCCAGAGTGATACTGTTATTATCAGCTGCTGTGATCAGGTTATCAAAGTCCCCTGCAGATGGTCAGGGGATCATACATCTGACACTCTCTCTCTCACTGACACACACACACACATACACAATGCACGTGCACTTTGCACACTCACCTTCTTGTGTGGGTGTGTAGCAGTGAAAGGATTAAGCAGAATTTTATCTTTGATGTGGATTAGATGGAGCCCAGGACCGTGATTAAATTGTGGCTCAGAGATTGTATGCAAGAGCATGTACAGTGCAACGTGTGTGCATGTGTGTGTTCATGTGTGGTAGCCTCCTATTGGTGATTGATAGTCTTCCTTGTGTCATTTATTATCAAATGCCAATCAGGGCAGTACAGCATAAATAACGCGATCAGGGTGAGGGTAGAGAGTGGGTGAATAAATGAAAGTGAGGGTGGGTGAGTAAGTAGATTAGATTAACCGTTGCACACTCACCTTGTCAACTGCCCCTGGTGGGCAGCATTAAGCGGCAGTAGACCTGCTGTCAATAAACAGCAACCCCCTGAAGACAATGTAAAAAAACTGCAGTTCCACTAATGTGCACTTGAGACTGTCTCAAAAGGGAGACAGATTTTCACAGACTCCCAATTAAACATGTTTTCTACAAAAAATAATTTCGGTCGCCATAGCAAATTTTTCCTTTTGTAACAACTTTGTTGAAACTTAATGTTAAAGGCGTGGCAGCTTTATTTGATGGGTGTGCAGAAACCAATGGATATTGTCATGTTGGTTAAATCCATCTTTCATAAACTGGGTCACTGGTGGATGAGAGGTGTTTAACTGCAACTGTTCCCATTCTTTATCGATCTGGTCTTTGAAGTGCCTGAAAAAGGAAATCAACGACTCTGAGTTACCAAAAGTTTGTGGCAACATGGAAATGTGTAGCGATTTCTTGATTTGTCCAAATACTTTGTCTGTTTGCATCAATCAGCTGGCGCCTTGCAACCTTAAATTTAAAAACAAGTTCAAACCTCCAAATACTTTTACCTCATCAGGTTTTCAAGTTCACAGAACATGGTGGGTTTCTGGGAATGTCCTCCCAGCTTCGGGTCTTTACTGTGATATAAAGCAAGACGTGCTCTTTATCACGCTCGCTCACACACATGCACACAAAGCTCATCCAGTTCATCAGACTTTGAGAGCTGATCTGGTGTCAGCTCAGTTACAGTTTACAGGCGGATGCTGACAGACTGCTGATAGTGGATCTTCCAAAACATGCAACCACAGCACTGAGTGTGTGTGTGTGTGTGTGTGTGTGTGTGTGTGTGTGTGTATTGCTGTACTGGTCCTCAGTTTTCACATTCTTTTGCTTCTCATCACTCTCTCTCCCCAGCCAGCCATTTCCCATCAAACATTGTCTCCTTTTCTATTTTCTCATCCATCTCCGTTTATGTGTGTGTGTGTGTGTTTATTTGTTGTCCCCTGTGTGGTAACTAGTTTAAGAAGAACTGTCAAATATGGGCTGTCAAATGAGATAGTGCCTTTAAAGAGTTCCACAGAAAGGAGCTAGTATTTTTGTACTTTCTGTCTACTCATCTCGAAGTCAGTGGGGGTTTTGGTCTGATGCCTGAATTAATATCTGTGGACAACAGATGTTTTCATGTTTTGTTGTGCAGCATATGATAGGTAAGTAAATAAATAAATAATAAATAAATTCCCAAATCAGAAATTTTGAAGTGTTTACATATCTGCCCATAATGTGTCCCAGAGATGCTGTTTTCCAGTTTCTGTTGGGGACACCCCAGCAAACAGAGCTTAGTGGTGGTGATGTAAAAATCTATCAATTACTCTGTGAAGCCCGAATTAATCACCTAAAAGGACCCTAAAAACAATATCAAAACAACTTCAGGCTTGTGCTGCATTGACTCAGGTCCCCTGTCAGTTCATATTGAAATTAGATTACACAAATGGCTGTTGAGACACATGGATTCTTTGATTTACTTGGTCAACATTCAGCAAATGAGGATTCACTAGCTTTCTAATAAATTGACCCATCTAAACACGGTTCCTTTCATTCAGTGCACTGGTCAAAGCAAGGCCATAGTATTGTTATCCCTTTAACACAGAGTGGGGTTCTGGTAACAGCATGAGTGAAATTACTGTTATAACCACATGTTGGCTGTGAAGTGGAATTTCTCAGCTTTCAGAAACCATCTGAATTTTTCCGATAGGACAAACTTAATAATTACAGTAATGCAAAGTCTGTTTATGCAAATGTGTCGGTGACGATACTTGTTGATACACTCGCGTTAAAGGGTTAAAGATGAATGTGGCCACTGTGACATCACAGACAATAATTTCAGTTCTCTATATTTTGAAGTCTGATGCAGTCACACTAGGGACAACCACATGCAAAGAACTTTGAAATGGATGCACCTCCAAGGAAGCAACTTGGGTTGCTGTGTTGGGTGCTGGCAGTTGCTGTCATCAAAGTGCCTATGGTGCATCAAGATGGTGATAAAATGGCAATAAGATGGAGTCAGTCTGCTATCAGTCTGTGATCGAATGGGGTTAAATTGGGAATTACATGCGATCTGTTTGTGATGATACAGTGATTAAACAGTAATAAAGGGGTGAAAATCATAAATCTGTTGCTTTCTGTTACAAACACAAAAAATTTGCATCAAGTACTTACATTCAGAGTCCAGCCAGAATCAAAATTCCTGAAAATTTTGTTGCAGGACAACAATTTAAGTGCAAGAAAACATAGGCACTTGGCAGCCTTCTTTTTATGTACTAAAATAACCAGACTACAATCAGTTGGCAACCATGTGAGTTGCACTCAACTGGTTGAGCATCACAGAGGACTTGCACTGATTGGAAAAGAATGATTCAAACTGATTACAATGTGTTGGCAATCTGTCTGCATTCATAAATTAGATGGCAAACTTTAGCCAACCTGAGTGGCAGCAGTCAGTCCAAGTTGGACTGGAACTGTTTGGAGAAGATCCAAATTGGTTGCTGCAACTGCTTGCAATCAGTTGTCAGATGCAAAAAAAAAAAAAAAAACAATCACTGCAATCACTGCCCAGTGAGTCTGATACTACAGTTCCTCTGTGGAGATTGCCATCTTTTTTTTATTACTCAGTGTAACTGAGCCATTAGCATTTTAGCCTCCTATTTTGGAGCCTGAGGTGACCTCATCTGGATGAGAGGACGGTGTGCAAAGTTGTTAGCGAGCTGCATCCATAAACTGTAGATGACTCCAAAGTATCCATGTTTCCAGCTGCGGTCGCTTTTAGATGTCCCTAAAACAGCTTACATTGTGCTTCAGTATTAGCATAGCGCTTTGTCAGTCATAATTAGCATTAAGTGTCATACAACCAAGCATTCATTAAACTCTTGTTTATTTTCTTTGTCATCCTCTCTCTGATATTTCTGCCATCACCTTCACCGCCTCGCTGTCCATCTACCCCTCCCTCCCTTACATCTATCAGCTAAGGCTAGAGGTCCTTCGCTAATATCAAAGCTCGATGCTCCTCATAAGTAGACAAATGAGCAGAGAGAAGGAAGTGGGTACATGGAGACGAGAGAGAGGGGGGCAAACACGAGGACCGCAGATGAAGAGATTGAAATGCAAATGAAGACACTGACCGGCAGACGGGCGGGAGTCTACGCTCGTTGTTTACGAGCATTAATACATTCATGAGTATCAATCCAAAGAGCTGCATCAATTTGGAGAATTTAGCTCTGAGAGGAGAGAGAGCAACATTTGAAAAAGAAGAGTCACACCTGTGCTCCTAAAATGCTGATTGACAGCATGATATGAACATTGATGTTGAACTGGCACAAAAAGAGTTTATTTGATGGTTTATGTTTTTTCAATAGACCTAATATTCTTATTCTAACAGATGATATACCATTTTATTATGTAACATTAACAATAAAAGAGAACTGATTTTATTGCATGTGAAACATTAATGATCATTCTGGGGAAAATAAAGAAAAAAAAATCTGTTCTGGCTGCAAGTGGTTTCAGTGTCAAAGTGAAAGTGTGCTTATTTTTGGTTTATTTGTGTTACAGTTGTCATACTAATAGGTGAGGCATAGAAAATTAAATTCAACAAAAATATTTAATAGAAAATAAAGAAATCAATCTAAAGGTTAATGAGTGACTAGATTAAAAAACACCCAAACACTGCCTTAATTCATTATGATTTGTCTAAACAAATAGAATCAAATATCTTAAAAACAAATTCTTTAGTTATTGGAGCTGTAGCTGTCTGCAATGCTGTTGGGTTTTGATGGCGCTTTATCAAAGTATTCAGATCACACCTGATT
Organism: Pterophyllum scalare; assembly: GCA_024447675.2. Taxonomy (NCBI): domain Eukaryota; kingdom Metazoa; phylum Chordata; class Actinopteri; order Cichliformes; family Cichlidae; genus Pterophyllum; species Pterophyllum scalare. Next base: position 6,608 of record JAMQGT020002654.1, read on the forward strand.
TAAATTTGGCCAATATCCCCTTCAAGGCCAGCTACTCATCCACCTCTGAGCCGCTTTCAGAATGGCCGTTACTTTTCAGTTGCTATCATGGTTTCATTATGATCTTCACTTGTGTAGAGAGCAAACATCCATTTGTGTGTCAAACTGATGGTTTATGTCAAGGATCCTCACTGGTGATGAGAACTGGATCTCAGGCAATGACGGTGCTGTTAGGACCAGGAGGATGCTGGTCTTTCCCACAATCCTCACTCACCACTCACGCTAGCTCCCTCAGATGACATCTTTCTGTGAAATTCATGTCAAAGAGTCAACATTTTAACCCAGTGGAGGAGATTTTATTGGCTATAGAAAAGAAAAATATCTCAATGTTGTTCATTCCATAACTTTTAGTCCCTATCGTCAACTAAAGTGTCTTGAAACGACCACATCCGTTTCTTTAAAAATGCCCTCCTGTTAAATTCACTTGATAATTACAAGAAACTTTTTAACTAGTCTGGGTAATGAGTGCTGATACTCTGTGAGAAGGTGTTGCAGATCAGCATAATGTATCTGTTTAACTGTTCTTCTGATCAAACACCCGCATATGAACCACGATGGGGCTCTAGACTCCAATCGCAGCACTTATCTGAATAAAGCTGTAAAATAAAATGAGCCCAACAACCTGAAAGAGAACTCAATTAAGACCACAAACTGACTCAGCACAGTGAAGGCGCCCCATCGGCCCCAGCACAAAGAAATGAACATCATGACTATAGCGTAATGAGAGCAGTAACACTTATCTCACCACTGTAAGTTCAAGAAATGTAAGCTCACGTTCTCTGCTCACAGTTTCCATACAGATTAATGAATGCATCCTCTGTGGGTCATCTGAATGATTTTACATATTTTATTCAACCTCTCTACATGCAGAGACTCTGAGGACTCCAATTAGCTTTAATAATATGAAACAGTTCCTTTGCATTCCTATTAAGTGTTTTCTTTGGCATTAAGTTTTCAAACTTAGAGCAGAAAAGAGAAGTGAGCGAATAAAGATGGACAGACAACGCAAGAAAAATAAAGGAGAGGATGAGTGGATGAATGTGGGGGAAAACACTGAGTGGACAAAATGAAAGTGAGGCGGAAAAGAAGAAATTAATATGTATTTATTCTGCAGAATGCTGCCTTTCGCTTGTGCAGTTTTTCAGCTGTGGAAATTTACCACACACAGGTACAACCATAGATGCTTATTGCTCACTGTAAATAACTGTGTCTAAAAATATTACAAAAAATGCCATCAACACACACAGAGACACGTGATGATGGACGAGTTCTCGCATTAGGGATCCACGGCCAGGCAAAGTCAGTGACTAGAAGCTCTTACACTTTATAGCTTGATATGTTTAACACAGCACGCATCTCCTGCAGCTGCATGTTATGTTCTTTCCTCTAACAATACGTACCACATCAGTCTGTTACACAAAAATCAATCAACAGACACGTGCACAGAGGCTATGCAAAGATAATAGCGTAATGCAGATCAGTTACTCTTCGCCACCAGTTTGGCTGAGCCCAAAAAATATATTGTAGATGTTTTAACATTAAAAAGTCTGCTGTCACCACTTAATCCTTCAGCAGCCTGGTGTTTGCCTCAGGTAATAACCCTGCATCCCTACATGAGGCTTGAGCATTGAGCCTCTCCTGTTACATAATCTAGTGTTGGATTCTTCCTTACAAACTGTTTCTGCATTCATTCATTCCACAAAGACCCCCCCCCCAAGTTCAGCGTTTCACTACGACCATGACAAATTTAAATTTATGTAATTCATATTCAATCTCTGCTAGCACTGATCTCTCCCTGAGCGAGTGGGTGTGTGTGAGTGCGCATGCATGTTCAGCGTATTTGATGAGGTTCGGGTAATGAGGTTGACATGGATTCCTCTCATCTGTGCTGCTGCTGCTGGATCTACATCAGGGCCGTCAGCTGCACAAGCCAGCCCTGATGTACGAGGTGAATCAGAGATAGACCTGACCCGGTCAGACCGAACCTCATCAAATACGCTGAACATGCATGCGCACTCACACACACCCACTCGCTCAGGGAGAGATCAGTGCTAGCAGAGATTGAATATGAATTACATAAATTTAAATTTGTCATGGTCGTAGTGAAACGCTGAACTTGGGGGGGGGGTCTTTGTGGAATGAATGAATGCAGAAACAGTTTGTAAGGAAGAATCCAACACTAGATTATGTAACAGGAGAGGCTCAATGCTCAAGCCTCATGTAGGGATGCAGGGTTATTACCTGAGGCAAACACCAGGCTGCTGAAGGATTAAGTGGTGACAGCAGACTTTTTAATGTTAAAACATCTACAATATATTTTTTGGGCTCAGCCAAACTGGTGGCGAAGAGTAACTGATCTGCATTACGCTATTATCTTTGCATAGCCTCTGTGCACGTGTCTGTTGATTGATTTTTGTGTAACAGACTGATGTGGTACGTATTGTTAGAGGAAAGAACATAACATGCAGCTGCAGGAGATGCGTGCTGTGTTAAACATATCAAGCTATAAAGTGTAAGAGCTTCTAGTCACTGACTTTGCCTGGCCGTGGATCCCTAATGCGAGAACTCGTCCATCATCACGTGTCTCTGTGTGTGTTGATGGCATTTTTTGTAATATTTTTAGACACAGTTATTTACAGTGAGCAATAAGCATCTATGGTTGTACCTGTGTGTGGTAAATTTCCACAGCTGAAAAACTGCACAAGCGAAAGGCAGCATTCTGCAGAATAAATACATATTAATTTCTTCTTTTCCGCCTCACTTTCATTTTGTCCACTCAGTGTTTTCCCCCACATTCATCCACTCATCCTCTCCTTTATTTTTCTTGCGTTGTCTGTCCATCTTTATTCGCTCACTTCTCTTTTCTGCTCTAAGTTTGAAAACTTAATGCCAAAGAAAACACTTAATAGGAATGCAAAGGAACTGTTTCATATTATTAAAGCTAATTGGAGTCCTCAGAGTCTCTGCATGTAGAGAGGTTGAATAAAATATGTAAAATCATTCAGATGACCCACAGAGGATGCATTCATTAATCTGTATGGAAACTGTGAGCAGAGAACGTGAGCTTACATTTCTTGAACTTACAGTGGTGAGATAAGTGTTACTGCTCTCATTACGCTATAGTCATGATGTTCATTTCTTTGTGCTGGGGCCGATGGGGCGCCTTCACTGTGCTGAGTCAGTTTGTGGTCTTAATTGAGTTCTCTTTCAGGTTGTTGGGCTCATTTTATTTTACAGCTTTATTCAGATAAGTGCTGCGATTGGAGTCTAGAGCCCCATCGTGGTTCATATGCGGGTGTTTGATCAGAAGAACAGTTAAACAGATACATTATGCTGATCTGCAACACCTTCTCACAGAGTATCAGCACTCATTACCCAGACTAGTTAAAAAGTTTCTTGTAATTATCAAGTGAATTTAACAGGAGGGCATTTTTAAAGAAACGGATGTGGTCGTTTCAAGACACTTTAGTTGACGATAGGGACTAAAAGTTATGGAATGAACAACATTGAGATATTTTTCTTTTCTATAGCCAATAAAATCTCCTCCACTGGGTTAAAATGTTGACTCTTTGACATGAATTTCACAGAAAGATGTCATCTGAGGGAGCTAGCGTGAGTGGTGAGTGAGGATTGTGGGAAAGACCAGCATCCTCCTGGTCCTAACAGCACCGTCATTGCCTGAGATCCAGTTCTCATCACCAGTGAGGATCCTTGACATAAACCATCAGTTTGACACACAAATGGATGTTTGCTCTCTACACAAGTGAAGATCATAATGAAACCATGATAGCAACTGAAAAGTAACGGCCATTCTGAAAGCGGCTCAGAGGTGGATGAGTAGCTGGCCTTGAAGGGGATATTGGCCAAATTTAAATCAGGTGTGATCTGAATACTTTGATAAAGCGCCATCAAAACCCAACAGCATTGCAGACAGCTACAGCTCCAATAACTAAAGAATTTGTTTTTAAGATATTTGATTCTATTTGTTTAGACAAATCATAATGAATTAAGGCAGTGTTTGGGTGTTTTTTAATCTAGTCACTCATTAACCTTTAGATTGATTTCTTTATTTTCTATTAAATATTTTTGTTGAATTTAATTTTCTATGCCTCACCTATTAGTATGACAACTGTAACACAAATAAACCAAAAATAAGCACACTTTCACTTTGACACTGAAACCACTTGCAGCCAGAACAGATTTTTTTTTCTTTATTTTCCCCAGAATGATCATTAATGTTTCACATGCAATAAAATCAGTTCTCTTTTATTGTTAATGTTACATAATAAAATGGTATATCATCTGTTAGAATAAGAATATTAGGTCTATTGAAAAAACATAAACCATCAAATAAACTCTTTTTGTGCCAGTTCAACATCAATGTTCATATCATGCTGTCAATCAGCATTTTAGGAGCACAGGTGTGACTCTTCTTTTTCAAATGTTGCTCTCTCTCCTCTCAGAGCTAAATTCTCCAAATTGATGCAGCTCTTTGGATTGATACTCATGAATGTATTAATGCTCGTAAACAACGAGCGTAGACTCCCGCCCGTCTGCCGGTCAGTGTCTTCATTTGCATTTCAATCTCTTCATCTGCGGTCCTCGTGTTTGCCCCCTCTCTCTCGTCTCCATGTACCCACTTCCTTCTCTCTGCTCATTTGTCTACTTATGAGGAGCATCGAGCTTTGATATTAGCGAAGGACCTCTAGCCTTAGCTGATAGATGTAAGGGAGGGAGGGGTAGATGGACAGCGAGGCGGTGAAGGTGATGGCAGAAATATCAGAGAGAGGATGACAAAGAAAATAAACAAGAGTTTAATGAATGCTTGGTTGTATGACACTTAATGCTAATTATGACTGACAAAGCGCTATGCTAATACTGAAGCACAATGTAAGCTGTTTTAGGGACATCTAAAAGCGACCGCAGCTGGAAACATGGATACTTTGGAGTCATCTACAGTTTATGGATGCAGCTCGCTAACAACTTTGCACACCGTCCTCTCATCCAGATGAGGTCACCTCAGGCTCCAAAATAGGAGGCTAAAATGCTAATGGCTCAGTTACACTGAGTAATAAAAAAAGATGGCAATCTCCACAGAGGAACTGTAGTATCAGACTCACTGGGCAGTGATTGCAGTGATTGTTTTTTTTTTTTTTTTGCATCTGACAACTGATTGCAAGCAGTTGCAGCAACCAATTTGGATCTTCTCCAAACAGTTCCAGTCCAACTTGGACTGACTGCTGCCACTCAGGTTGGCTAAAGTTTGCCATCTAATTTATGAATGCAGACAGATTGCCAACACATTGTAATCAGTTTGAATCATTCTTTTCCAATCAGTGCAAGTCCTCTGTGATGCTCAACCAGTTGAGTGCAACTCACATGGTTGCCAACCGATTGTAGTCTGGTTATTTTAGTACGTAAAAAGAAGGCTGCCAAGTGCCTATGTTTTCTTGCACTTAAATTGTTGTCCTGCAACAAAATTTTCAGGAATTTTGATTCTGGCTGGACTCTGAATGTAAGTACTTGATGCAAATTTTTTGTGTTTGTAACAGAAAGCAACAGATTTATGATTTTCACCCCTTTATTACTGTTTAATCACTGTATCATCACAAACAGATCGCATGTAATTCCCAATTTAACCCCATTCGATCACAGACTGATAGCAGACTGACTCCATCTTATTGCCATTTTATCACCATCTTGATGCACCATAGGCACTTTGATGACAGCAACTGCCAGCACCCAACACAGCAACCCAAGTTGCTTCCTTGGAGGTGCATCCATTTCAAAGTTCTTTGCATGTGGTTGTCCCTAGTGTGACTGCATCAGACTTCAAAATATAGAGAACTGAAATTATTCTCTGTGATGTCACAGTGGCCACATTGCATCTTTAACCCTTTAACGCGAGTGTCTCAACAAGTATCTGTGCATCGACACATTTGCATAAACAGACTTTGCATTACTGTAATTATTAAGTTTGTCCTATCGGAAAAATTCAGATGGTTTCTGAAAGCTGAGAAATTCCACTTCACAGCCAACATGTGGTTATAACAGTAATTTCACTCATGCTGTTACCAGAACCCCACTCTGTGTTAAAGGGATAACAATACTATGGCCTTGCTTTGACCAGTGCACTGAATGAAAGGAACCGTGTTTAGATGGGTCAATTTATTAGAAAGCTAGTGAATCCTCATTTGCTGAATGTTGACCAAGTAAATCAAAGAATCCATGTGTCTCAACAGCCATTTGTGTAATCTAATTTCAATATGAACTGGCAGGGGACCTGAGTCAATGCAGCACAAGCCTGAAGTTGTTTTGATATTGTTTTTAGGGTCCTTTTAGGTGATTAATTCGGGCTTCACAGAGTAATTGATAGATTTTTACATCACCACCACTAAGCTCTGTTTGCTGGGGTGTCCCCAACAGAAACTGGAAAACAGCATCTCTGGGACACATTATGGGCAGATATGTAAACACTTCAAAATTTCTGATTTGGGAATTTATTTATTATTTATTTATTTACTTACCTATCATATGCTGCACAACAAAACATGAAAACATCTGTTGTCCACAGATATTAATTCAGGCATCAGACCAAAACCCCCACTGACTTCGAGATGAGTAGACAGAAAGTACAAAAATACTAGCTCCTTTCTGTGGAACTCTTTAAAGACACTATCTCATTTGACAGCCCATATTTGACAGTTCTTCTTAAACTAGTTACCACACAGGGGACAACAAATAAACACACACACACACACATGAACGGAGATGGATGAGAAAATAGAAAAGGAGACAATGTTTGATGGGAAATGGCTGGCTGGGGGAGAGAGAGTGATGAGAAGCAAAAGAATGTGAAAACTGAGGACCAGTACAACAATACACACACACACACACACACACACACACACACACACTCAGTGCTGTGGTTGCATGTTTTGGAAGATCCACTATCAGCAGTCTGTCAGCATCCGCCTGTAAACTGTAACTGAGCTGACACCGGATCAGCTCTCAAAGTCTGATGAACTGGATGAGCTTTGTGTGCATGTGTGTGAGCGAGCGTGATAAAGAGCACGTCTTGCTTTATATCACAGTAAAGACCCGAAGCTGGGAGGACATTCCCAGAAACCCACCATGTTCTGTGAACTTGAAAACCTGATGAGGTAAAAGTATTTGGAGGTTTGAACTTGTTTTTAAATTTAAGGTTGCAAGGCGCCAGCTGATTGATGCAAACAGACAAAGTATTTGGACAAATCAAGAAATCGCTACACATTTCCATGTTGCCACAAACTTTTGGTAACTCAGAGTCGTTGATTTCCTTTTTCAGGCACTTCAAAGACCAGATCGATAAAGAATGGGAACAGTTGCAGTTAAACACCTCTCATCCACCAGTGACCCAGTTTATGAAAGATGGATTTAACCAACATGACAATATCCATTGGTTTCTGCACACCCATCAAATAAAGCTGCCACGCCTTTAACATTAAGTTTCAACAAAGTTGTTACAAAAGGAAAAATTTGCTATGGCGACCGAAATTATTTTTTGTAGAAAACATGTTTAATTGGGAGTCTGTGAAAATCGTCTCCCTTTTGAGACAGTCTCAAGTGCACATTAGTGGAACTGCAGTTTTTTTTACATTGTCTTCAGGGGGTTGCTGTTTATTGACAGCAGGTCTACTGCCGCTTAATGCTGCCCACCAGGGGCAGTTGACAAGGTGAGTGTGCAACGGTTAATCTAATCTACTTACTCACCCACCCTCACTTTCATTTATTCACCCACTCTCTACCCTCACCCTGATCGCGTTATTTATGCTGTACTGCCCTGATTGGCATTTGATAATAAATGACACAAGGAAGACTATCAATCACCAATAGGAGGCTACCACACATGAACACACACATGCACACACGTTGCACTGTACATGCTCTTGCATACAATCTCTGAGCCACAATTTAATCACGGTCCTGGGCTCCATCTAATCCACATCAAAGATAAAATTCTGCTTAATCCTTTCACTGCTACACACCCACACAAGAAGGTGAGTGTGCAAAGTGCACGTGCATTGTGTATGTGTGTGTGTGTGTCAGTGAGAGAGAGAGTGTCAGATGTATGATCCCCTGACCATCTGCAGGGGACTTTGATAACCTGATCACAGCAGCTGATAATAACAGTATCACTCTGGCTGAATACTTAACCCTCTGCCCCTGTTTATGCATGTGCTCACAGGTGGCCAAAATAATAGAAACACCTCTGTAGTGTGGTATGCTTGTAGTTCAATAAATCTGTAGTAGTACTAGTAATAACATAAAAATAAATGGTTACTGTGAGTGGCTATTTATGGACAGCGACGCATATGAGATGAAAAATAAGAAACAGTATTTACCATTAGTTTAACATGATCTCTAATAGGTAACTATATTGCTGTGTATGTAGTATCAGCTCCTAACAACAATAGACAGGGCTTATCTTGAACTCCAGTGATGATTGCATAGGATGCATGTAAAACAATGGCTTACCAGCTACCATCCATGACTTAAGAAGATATTTATTTTCATTTTTGGTCCTAATCATTCTGTCGTGATAATCCTCTAGTCATCCATTCCTGATTGTGTTTTTTACACTTATCAATCTAAAAAGCGTTTCTTTTTCTGTATGTTTGGACCTTAAAACACATGACCGAGGCTGCTCCAGCGACAGCTGTCGCTCAGCTCCGTCTGTGGTCATTTGCTTTGATGTCATATTTTGGGAAGGTGAAGGTTAATTAGGCTGAAAACGGATGCATGTGATGTTAATTTGCATGAGCCACTCTCATTCTTCACTTAATCAATGAGATATGTGTGATCTGATAAAAATAGGTGGGCACAGGCTTCCATCTGTGACGTGAGGAGATGATGGAAATGCTGAAATGTTGATGGAGCAGTATTCATTAGCATTCAGAATGAATAAGGAACATTTCAGTTATGGTGGCTTCACGCGAGCTGCTCCAACATTCATGTGGGACAGTCACACCCAATACTGTAAATAAAAGATGTACACAGGCAGAGTGATGTCACCCACCAAAGCTATAAATTTAGCATTATAGCTAAACCATATTGACCATATTGTTCTTCTGATGTCAGGAGGGACCACATTTTGACAAGAGAGTGCTAACTTATAAGCTAATATAAGTTTAGCTTTTGATGCTTAGCATTTTATTCAGCGCTATGGACAGACTGTGGTAAATAGAATCTGTCTGATATAATCGTATTTTCACATGTTAGCATTTATTTTAGCCATTAGAAAACTGTTTGATTATTAGACTGTTAAAATACTAGCACAGCCACTGTGCCTTCACTCTTTGGTTTGTGGAATTAAATTTTGAAGCGTCATCTTTTGCATTAGGCAGTCATTTTTTACATTGCATATTTAGATGGGAAGGTAAAGTGATAAGTTATCATCTAACAATGGCACACTTGGTTAGCCGGCTGTATCTACAGGTACCTGTAGATACTTTCTAATTAGTGATAACATCCAAATAAAATAATATAATTTCACTCGCCAAATCTGGAGCACAGACTTCTTGGGTGGTCTGTTAGTACAATTACCTGCAAAGAAAGCTGTATCATTTGTTAGATAAATACATTAAAAATGCCCCCAACAGACACCAACACCATAAACATGGTCAACAGGTAAGGCCTCTCAAATATCTAGGAGGCTAAAAATCACCTTCCATCCATTCATCCATCCATCTACGGAAACCAAAACCATTTTTTGTAATGGTGTAGACATCTTTTTTTTCTTCCATAAAACTTAACACTTTAACATGAGAGTCTATGAGTACTGACTGCTTTTGGAGACATTACTTGAGGCTATCTCCAAGTAATGTCTTGGCGATATTACTTGGAAAATTTCAGAGAGTCAGACTGACTCTCTTTCTGAATATAGTTGACCTTTGCATGCTGTTTGGGTCAAATTTGACCTGTTTTGATGTTTTAGATGTTCTTTTAACTTGAAATAACTTTTCCTAAAGTTAAAAATTAAAAGCGTCAAATTTTATATTGTTGTACAAGTGCTACAAATGTTTGTACAATGAAGCTGTTCTGGGTCAGATTTAACCTGTATGCAGTTCATCCATCCATCTATTTTCTTCTTCTTATCTATAACAGGGCTGCGGGGAGGCTGAAGCCCATCCTTGTAATTCTGTCTGATGGTGTTATTAACCACTCTGTAGCGCAGAACTCTGTGCTGTATCCCCTGATGTCCTGGGTCACATACTGTATATGATACCTGCTAAAGCAGCAAACTGAAAGCACCTGAAACGCCACCTCCTGTCAGCAGAATCAGAGTCCAGACAAAACTGCTACTATCCTAGCACTGCAAATCCTCTTCCTTCAAAACGTGACTGTAGCTCTGTTCCCATCTGCTGCCACAATCACAACTATTACAAACTTAACACTTACACTAGTACTTAATACTACAGCACTACTCCTGCTACTAGAACACCTCCTATTACAACTTGCTGAACTCTATCTTAAAGTCTCCTTCATCCTAAAAATGAAGTGCTCTGTTAAATAATGAATTCAAGTGTCATCCATCATGAGTGTTTGACTTAGAACTTTATCCACCCCACCCCCCACCCACCCTTGTGTGTTTTGCTGAGCTGCTAAATATAAAACAACACTGATCATGTTTGAATGATATGCGCTTTCATGTCGGCAGGAGCGTGGAGACAAGCTGACCGCGAGGCATCGTGACGTCCTCCTTTTTCATCCTCAGATCAAAATCACAACACGTTTAGTTCTCGCTGCGCGCACTCTTTTGTGCTTTCAACATTTAATAAAAAAAAAATTAATAAGAAACTCAAAACGACCTACTTTTCCTCCACTCTCCCTGCTTTTTTTTTTCCCCTCCTTGAAATAGCTTAAAATACTGTCTACATCTTCATCCAGATGACAGGAAGGAAGGAAGTTAAAGCAAGTTATTTCTGTCTCTAGTGGAGATCTGTCAGATACCTCTTGCCCTCCGTGTTTACATAACCGCCGCCTTTTTCATGCTCCTGTTAAAATAAAGCAAGAAGAAAAATGACAAAACCAGTTCCAGGTCATTTGAATGTATAAGCAGTCCTCCTTTCCTGCTAACGAAGCATTTTACTCCGCTACAACTGTCAAAGTGAGCAGTGGGAATGTGAAAGGCCAGCGCCACACCTCTGCTTCATTATTTATCTGGCCTTTTATCCCTTTCCTGGGTTATTTATGAGCTTCAAACAGGTGACCCAGTCAGCTAGTAAGAGAAGAGAGAAAAGAGGGAGGCTCAGAGAGACACAGAGGGGGAGGTCGGGAATGGGGGCGACCAGGAGAGGAAGTAGAAAAGGTTGAAAGTGAGAAGGGAAGAAAAGAGAAGAAGAAAATGTCAGCAGATGAGGAGCAGAGGAAGCATATCAAGGGGCAACCTCTGGAGCTGTGAATGAAGCCAAAGTGGGAGTAGCAGAAACTGCAATTCTTCTGATGTCCACTTGTGGCCCTAGAGAGTCCCATGTTCAAATGGCCACATGTGAAGGGTTACAAAGCAAATTCACAGCCTGGTACAAAATACAATTTTGGCCTTTAAGAATAATTTCCCCCTCATAACAACTCTGAGAGGGGTGTTTTTTGTTTTTTTTTATCCTCATCCACCTGCATAATTGAGTTAGAGGTGTAGGCACATAAGTTGACAGGTATCCCAGTTGGTGTCCGTTAGGTCTCATGTTTTTTGAATGTTCACAGTTGGTTCCAGTTTCTAGTCAATGAATATAGAGATAATTATGACTTATTAAAAGCCAGTGTGGAGGTCCAGAGCTGATATCAAATTATTACATGCATACTGCCATTATCGTCCATGTTTTCTATATCACGTATGGCATACTGGAAATATACATGACATATAAATATTTAATATAAGTTTTTTAATTTGCTGTTGACATAATGAAAATCCACAAAGTGATTCAAAGTTAAATTGTGTTATTAATAATGAATGCATTTAATTTCTCTGCTATTGTTGAATTTAAAAAAAAAAAGCCTCAGGCAGAGACAGACTCATCATCACAAACGCTCGGCACAAAAAGTGACAGAAAAACTGTGATGTTTTCTACAAAATTACAATTGTAAAGTTTATGAAATATGAAATATTTACTCCCTAGTCCCATTGTGTATTACAATATGACAGCTTTCAAGTGTGATTTTTAGGAAATCTGTAGATCGATCAGTACATTAGGGAAGGCAGAAGAATGAAACAGTTCTGAAGAAGTTCAACAAGATGACATAAGGCAGATCTGACGCACACAGAATCCTGGAGTAAAATTAATGGCATAATTTTGTAACAGCAAAGATGGTGGCAGAAGCATGAACTGTACACCGCATATATTAGTGTCCTTCAGTTGATCCATACTGTCAAGTACTGTCAATAAGCCACTCTTAAGGCAGGGAACCAGGGAGAAAAGCTGAGAATATGCCATTCGGGATATCAGTCAAACAGGCTGGTTTATTTTAGCTGTTGAAACATTTGGCTCAGGTTTCATCTCAAACCAGACCAGTTTAATGGATAATTTAATTTGGCAGCTAAATAACCTCAGGGGGTTATTTTCAGGTGATTAGAAAACTTCAAATTAATTGGATGAATTGGACTTGCTTAGCCTCCGGCTCTTACACTTTTATTTCTGATCTCAAACTGCTTCCTGTGTCTGGTGGCTTTTTTTCTTCCCTTGGCACAGTGCTCTCACTGTCTCTGAGTGAAGCTCATTAGAGTCAGAAGTTCATATTAAATAAATGCAAAGCATTTTTTTCTTTTATTTTTAATGAATTTTATTTTTAATGAATCATGAAAATGTATATCTTGATAATCCACGTCTCGTTTATATCTTTATTTACATATCGGTACATCTCATGGTTCAGATTCTTTTCCTATGGCTCACTTTCAGGCAGGTGGTGAAGAAAATAAGTGGTGAAAATAAAAATCACCCTTCATTCAGAGATTATAGGCGGATCATGAACACCTAAAAGAGTGAGTTTCATGTGTTATAGCCTGCTATATATAGGTATTAAATTAATTTTTAAGTTGAGGATTTAGTCATAAGTTCTGGAAGAAGCAGGACATTAAGGACAGAGAAGAAGGAGAAGCTGTTGAGGGTGCAGAAAGATGAAAAAATGGAGGAAGACAATGAAGGAAGAAAAACAGGCAAGTGTCTTTAAATAGACAAAATGCACAGTTTAACAAGTGGCCTGATTTCATATCATTTCCTCGTTTTGGAATTTCCTTTCTCAATAATGGCACGATGAACCCTGGAAGTCAGTAACACCAGAACGTAAAAGCACTTTTTCTTTCTCCTGCTCTAATGGATGGGAAATGTGTCTCGCCTCTCACTGGTTATTCATCTCTCAGTGTAATCAATGAGCTCCGGCAGCTGATGCATATACAATGATACTTGAGCACTTTAACCCTGAAACTGATTACATTTGGAGGGTTTTTTCCCCACCACTCCAATAGAAAGACAAGAGGAAGAAGACAAGAGGAGAAATGGTTTCTTAAAGTTGAGCTGGCTTTTATATCCCTGAAATAGTCGCTGTTCGTAAGAAGACAGTGGTGTGAAGGAACGAAGGCGTGAGAAAAAAACTGTAGTGTTAAAAAAAAGATAAGAACAGCAGATGTGAGTTCTGCTTAAATATTTTAGATGAACTGTATCCAATTTTTTTTCTATTTAATGCAAATGTAAGATTGGAGTTAGATATAATTTGTTCCCATACTGAATACACTGAATAGAAATCTTGAATAAAATTAGCTTGATATGTGAAGTGTGAAGTGTTTTGGCACAAATAGTCCACCCAAAACAGCATTTGATGAGTCAATTTATCATATATATATATATATATATATATATATATATATATATATATATATACACACACACACACACACACACACAACATTAGTGCAATGACTTGGTGAGAGTGGGGATGAAGAACTCCCTTTTAACAAAATGAGACATCCAGCAGAACTAGGCTCAGGGAGGCCAGTTGTGAGATGGATAAAAGGAGAGAAAACTTCTCTCTTTTCATCCATCTAACAGAGCAGAAGGGGGACCACTGCTGCCACTGGTGGAGTTGGAGTTGGTCCAAATGATGATCACTCACTTTAGGAACAGCTGATTATATTACTCTGATCACAAAGTACTTGTCAATTAAAACACTTGCAGTGGGCCTCCTGAGTGAGGCTGTGAACCCCATCGCCTCAGCCAACATACAATCTAAATTTGTGGTATTACATATTTGGACACGATTCATCTAAACAGTAGCATAAAGCTCTAAGAGGGCATAAAAATGCCATACTGAACCACCGTTTCTTCAATATTGCAAAAGTGAATCAAATTTTTCCTTTTTCTCTTAAATATTTGTGCACCTATTTTAAGATGACACTTTGTTCTGTTGTAAAGATTTAGCATCAACAAAAAAAAACAAAGGGAAGTTTACCTGACCATTTTGGATAAAAGGCAATGCTTTCAATGCACCTGTCCATCTACGTCCCAACACTCACCCATGGTCATGAGATCTGAGTAACGATGAAAGAGTAAAGTCACAAACACAAGTGGGTGAAATTAATTACATCCTTAGGATGGCTGGGCTCAGCCTTAGAGGCAGGGTGAGGAGCTCAGAAGTCTGGACTGTGCTCAGAGTAGAGCTGTTGCTCCTCTGTGTCGAGAGGAGCTAGTTCAGGTGGTTCTCCTGGGTGCCTCCTTTTAGACGTTTTCTGAAGAGTCCCAGAGGAACCTGGTGGAGGATTATATTTTTATATAATAGTATTAAAACCGAATGTTGTGGCAAACTTAAAACATAATTTCAGCACTATTATGCTCCTAACCCTAACCCTAACCCTTACCACCCGAGCTTCAGTAGGAGCTCTTATAACCATGCCATGTCTTCGTCTGTGGTGAATTAGCAGCAGGCAAGAATGATGAGCTTGACTCGTATGCACCGTTCTTACTTCTTACTCCAGTCAAATCAGAACCAGGTCGTAGTTTGAGCGTTTATTGCCACCATCATGTTCATCCAGGTTACATTTCCATCCACATACATCCGAGCTTCTCTCAGATCAGACAAACGTGAAAAAATCCCAAGATGTCACGTTGTAGATGGTAGCCAGATAATAACAATATCAATCTTGAAATACAGTTGCAATATGGCCAAAAAACCTTTGTACACTGCACTTGGCTCTGCCACTAATCCACACTTCAATTCTAATTTCTGCGTCCTAGTGAGCATGCGCAGCGCCTAGTTCAATAGCTACCGACAGCAACAGAAAAAAAATGGATTTAATATCAAATCTAATGCCATTCAAGGCCTTACACAAGCAGTAGTAACAAACACTAACAATAACAAATAAAGAACACACTGTACACCTACAAACTGAAGTTGCACCATCTTGAGTTCACATTGGCTCCTACACAAAACTTTGGACAAATGGAAGATAACAGAAGGATGGATGAAAAAAGAAATTAAATGTGTATCCTAACACCTGAAAACTGTGAAAGGTCTCTCAGTAAACAAACATCAATCACACACTATTCAGCCTTGTTTTGGCCCATAACATCTCAGCATTTTGTCCTTTACAATTAAACATGTGGGAAGCATTTGCTCTCTCCTTGAGGTTTTGCTCCTTTTTTTCCCCCTGTAGTACATGTTTCTACTCATCCTGTGAGCGGTAGGATTTAAATATGTAGCAGTTGCTCAATAATACATGTTGCAGCAACTGCAAACAGCTTAAGATCATTCTTCGCAAACTCCGCTTGCTGGTCGTTCTCCCCTGTGTTGGCTTACCACCGACTCTTTTTCTGAAAGTGCCCAAAAGCAACTTTAAAGATCTGTCATCCAAGACTGTAAACACACACACACACACACGACGACACGCACACACACACACACACGCGCGCGCGCGCGCACACACACACACACATATATATATTGTGTGTTTAAGGGGCTGCTAGAGGCATGATAATGGTGGGCTTTGTTGGCAATGTTTGTGTTGAACATAATTTAATATTTGCAAACACACACACACACACACACCTCAGTGATGTTATTTGAATGTATGAAAACAGTGAGCACGCAGATGGGGAGTGCAATAATGACTGTCAGACTGTATTTCTGAGTGTGTGTGTGTGGGGGGGGGGGGCTATGCGAGCGTCATAGCTACCCTCCTGCAGTAAACACATTTTGGGAAACCTTATCCATCTTATTGGGAATGATTATTGGCTACTGGCTGTCCGCGCGTTCTCATTTCTCCAGCAGCTGATGTATTCATGAATGTATGCATGGTGAGAGGGCTCTCACCACACACACAGACACAGTGCTACAGTGAAGCAATGTTTTATAGCAACACAGTAAAGGGTGCGTTCATCCGGACTCCATAAAAATCGACCCTCCCGTGTTACTCTTCACTTTGCCTATGGAGATATTTTGTTTCTGATGTCAGTGCAGTGAGTAGCGTCAGTGCAACCAACAGCAGCATTTGATTCCAGTAACAGTGTCCTCGTTTCTTTGGACATGCGGAAGACGACCACATCCAGGAGACTCGTTTTTCTTTCTTTGGCCAACATGAGTCTTTCAGCACTGTATTTCTGCTGACGTCAGGCTAATTTTAACTTCATTTTAAACAACATGTTCAATGCATAAATGCATAAATGGAATCCATTTAGCCTGGTTCAAAGACTGGTGCTCTTTTCTGTTTTGTCAAAGTCTAAAATGATGGCAGCCATAATCTGCACCAAAATCGTTAATCACATCTCTGCTTATATGTTATGCAATGGACATAATTTTTAAATGTGCAGTAAGACAAAGGTTTTTTTTGAAACATGTACAGAAGTAGTTATTTATACTTCACAGAGTGAAAGCACATCAAAAAGCCATTCCAGGAGAAGAGTAAATGACTTGCACACGTAATGGAAGTGTTCTCTCTCAGACTTGAATTGTTATGTTAAACACTGCTCATTTGAGTCAACGCTCAGTCTCTCCCGCTGGGTCGTGCACGGTGTCACCGCTGCGATGTCCCAGTTTCCCCACAGCCTCGTCTCATTTTATCTCATCCCAGCATCTCTGACAGGAAGAGAGCTTTTTCATTCTCTCTGTGATCTTTTTGGTTTCAGTGCAGCCACCTGCTGCATCAGAGTCAGACCAGACGCCACCCGCTGAATTATTAAACGGCTTGCCTTTAAACACTATCACTTCGCCCGTTTCTTTCTCGGTCTCTCCATCCTTCCTGCCTCCTGCGGGCTGCTGGTTGAATTATTAAACAGCAGGACTTTGGCTGATGTCATTTTAATACACAATTCCTCTGTCCGTTGCTTCATTTCCATCCCTGCTGCTGTTTTGATTTCATTTTCCATCTTCATCTAAACCCTCCTGGTTTTCTCAGATCTATAGAATAAGAACTCTGAACTGATCTGATCCACGGCTTTCTCTAAAAAAAATCTAAGCTGTCTGGACTCGGTTAAGTTGTACTTTCTTGTAATACCGCTTTGTACCACGAGATGAATCGGTAGCGTTCAGCCTGCCCTGAAAGCACGATGACAGGAAGACGACCGATACGTGGAGCCGATCATGCAGAGGTGTTCCATTTCCTGTTAACACCGCTGCAGAGAAACTGACTGCAGTTCAGGTGGGGATGTAGCAGAAGGCCCTCACCTACCTAAATCCTCAGTGAATGACTGTGAATAGAGCAAAATCATTAAAATAATTATCTGTGCCTGAGTCTCAACAGAAAAGTCAATATTTTATTCCAGTCTTCCATAAAATGCTAATATTTATGATGATTATCTGGTTAAAGATCAAGAACAGGACACATCCCCTCAACAGCATCGGTTTCCAGACCATAACTAAATCCTCGACATCCCTAATATTAATGGAATTATTTTACAACCCTTAAACAACTGAAATATATATCTTATGTTGAAAATGTTTACACAACAACATTTATACGTTTGGGTTACAGCTTCACAGGGCCCCATTCATTCTGCTCTATCCTGCTGTCACTCCCTATGATAGAAGAAGCCCAGAGAGAGACGGTGTTCTTGAATATTTAGCAGCTCTTTGCAGATACTCATGTAAAAGGACATGTGTTTAAATGAATGGGACAGCAAACATTGGCTGCAATAAATCCTTATCACGCCTAAGGCCAACCGCCAGGATGAAACCGCGATGGTCGTAAAGAAATAAAAGATATGAAAGGAGGCAAAAGATCGGAGTTTCTCTGGAATGCTATCAGAGAGTAGAGGAATGCATGAATATGCTGAACTTGCATAACTGCAAAAACTATTTGTACTTCCTTAATTCAACACTGTCGCCTGATGCACTGCGCTCATGATAAACTACTGTGAATGTAACAATGAACGTGTCGGGTTTCTAACCTTCAGTCTTCATTGTGAAGCAGGTCCACATGTGCAATGTGGATATTCAGTCAAACCAAGGCAAAGACAGGTTTCTAACTTTTCTTTATAGTTTATGAGAATTGTATAATTTTCACCTCTAACAGCACATTTTTTTCAAAAAGAAAAAAACTTTGCTGCATGTCACCAACTATGTTGCTAAGTAACAGAGCTGTGAAAGAAGCGCTTTGGAGGCAGCGTTCAAAATAAACTGAACATCAAAATCACTCCACAGACACGAGGTTTTTATACTTCATTTGGCCTGATTTTTATTCAGCTGTATGTGAATATTTCATGATTCCAGTCATAATGTGACTGGAGGCATAAGGGGCACAAAAATGGTGGCTGCTCATATAAAACATGCCCAAAGTGTATGTACAAGAAATCCCTGTGAGCCAAACGCTCAGACTTCAGACTGCTCTAAATGTTTGGTTTCATGCTGTTTTTTGTTCTCTCTTTTGTTTATGTCATAGACAGGGAATATCCCACATAACATCATTTCTTTGTAATCAGCTCCAGTTTTGAAGTACAGAGGCCCCACCCAAGTGTAGACTGAGGCAGCCACTCAGAAGAAAGTTGGCTTAAAGGGGAGGGGCTAAAGTAGACTGTATCATGTAGAGGAAGTGGAAGCTGTTTTTGGGCTCTAGTGGAGACCAGAAATTGTAAATGAATAAATAAATGAAGCTGGAAAATTGCAGAATATGGTGACTTCACCTTTCGAAGTTAAAAATACTGAGTAATAATTACAAATTTTGAACATCTGACAACAAAGTTTGGTTTTCGTCAGAACCCTGAAAAGATTTAGAAATGTAGATCTGACTCATGAGAAGATTCGACCCTGTCCACTTACCCCCCTCTTCCTTTCATCCTCCTCTGTGCTGCTGTGTGCTTGCAGTGTCTTGCGTAATAAAAGCAGTGGCAGAATCTCAGTTACCACACCACATGACCCCCACACCAAAGGCAAAGTCGAAACAATAGAGGAGGATTTATGGAGGAGCGAGGACGAGCGGCACATATCTAATGGGCGGCCGCTGCGTCTTCCCTCCGTCATTTTTTTGTGTTGCTCATTTGATCGCTGCAGAGAGTCCTGCCTGTCGGGCTTTTATGGGCAAACACGTCACATTTACTGCCGATAGGAGGGTGTTATTTTCTTCCCATCTGTTTCATGGTCACGCCGCAGAGAAGAATCTTTGATCCAGATTTTGTCCGTTACTTTTTAGCTATAATGTATTGCATTTTTTCTTTCCCGCCACTTCCCAAATTTCTCACTGGCAACACTACGTTAATGTCCTCGTATTAAAAGATAAAGGCCATATAAGCAGTAAGTGTGATGAACGTGCTTTTACATATTTATTTAGTAGAACTATCTCACCCTTTACATCATTATTAACCTGTATGTTTTGTTGCTTTATTAAGATAATCATCATGTATTTATTAGCAGATAAAAATGCACTAATTAATGTATCAGTCTTTAGCTACTGAATACAAAATGAACAATAGCCTTACTAAAGTTAATAAGTCATTTATTATGCAGTCATTAACAGTTAATGTCACTGAACTTGAGTAATGTTAATCTTACAGTGTCCACTAACCCCACTGGATGAGGATGTGGGTAGGACCAGTGATGGAATATACATCTACTCAAGTACTTTATTGAAGTACTGTTTTAATATACTGAGTAGAATATATTAAATATTTCTATTATTTTCCTTCTACTTTACTATATTTTGAATCACAGAAAAATGAACACAGCTTCTGAAAGCTGAATTTATCTCTGCATCCTTTCTAATCACCAGCAGCCCCTCTGCTTGCAAAAAGAAGTCGTGCCGCATCGAAACCGTTAAGGAGATCACCCTACTGCAACTTTGACCTACAACCCCAGTAAACACTTTCCTGATGACTTCAAGGGCTCAGTCGATAGTTTCAAGTCTTACTGACCCCATCATGATGTTCGTTATGTAAATGATGATATACTTTATACAATAGTCACCTGAGGATAACAGTAGATGGAGACGGACACAACCAAATTATTATGACCATGTGCAACTTGCTATCTTGTTGCATTTGAAATGGTTGCTTTGAAGACGGGGACCAGGATTGTGACCATGTGTATTCAGGTACTGTCTTCAGTGACATTTTTGGCGCATCAAGCTGGCAATAAAACAGCAAATGGAGTTGTTAGCAATCACATACAATCTGTTTGTGATCATACAATGATTAACCGTGATAAACCGGCAATTTGTTGCCGTCGACATACACTCAAATTCACGTTAACTACTTACATTCAGAGTCCATCCAAAATCTCATAGATCTGAAACCAAAATTCAGAAATTCCTCCACAAATATCGATGTAGTTGATGCAGGACGCCTGTTTAACTGTAAAACGGCCAAGGCTCTGGGCAACTTTGCTTTTATATAGGAATATAACCAGAATACAAGCAGGTGGCAACTGGTTAAGGTGAATGGTGCTCATTGGTGCAGACTGACTCAGATTGCCAACATGATGCAGTCAGTCTGTCTGTATGTCTAAATTACATGGCAATTACTTGCAAAGTTTCACGAATGTGTCTGAGAGTGACTGCAGTCAATGTCAATTTATTCATGATTGTTTGGAGACAGGTTGCAGTTTCAATTCAGTTTCAGTTCTGATTCTTCATTTACATCTTTTTTCAGAAATCAGCCAATCTCAAGGTTCACAGAATATTTCTGGAAATGTCTTACTGTTCCAGATTTATGCTCTTTATCTGTTCTCCTGTCCTATATACATTCAGCTCTCTGTTCTATTTCTGTTAACATGGCACAATCGCTCTCTTTTGATTCCGCCATCTCTCTCTCTCTTCTGATTAGTCACCTTCAGAAAAACTCATCCTATTCAAAGGTGTACTGGAGCTATTTTAGTTCTTTTGCAAACATAATTTTGATTTGACACATTCATCTGCATCACACCTACTATATATACACACACACACTATTATAAATACACACACACACATGTATAAAGGTCATGCAGCTTTGTTGAGGTGGTGACTTCCTGTTTTCTGTCTCTGTCATTTCAGCAGCAGGTGTGGACAGGAGGAGGGCAGGGACGTGATGTGGAGACTGAACGGCTGTTTTCCAGCTAATAGAGGCGCTGCAGTCTGAAAAGGTGAAGGGGTGTCAAGGATGAAGCGGTGCAGTAATCTCAAGTGTACCTGCAAGATTTTGACATAGTGAGAAAAAAAAAAGTATCGTGTCCCTGCAGCATTTCACTGCTGTTTCAGTGTCTTGCCCAAAGGCTTGTTAACAGTAATCAGAAAACTAACTGCCTCCAACAAGTTAACAAAGCTACCGTCTCCCCTCACTCTTTTAGTTGCTTTGATTATCATCACTACCACATCATACCTGTTTAGATTACATTTAAAAGCTCAAAGCAGCTTCTGCAGATTGAAGCCAATGTGCGAGTACTTCAACCTGCATTCTTTCTAATTGCCAGCAGGGGGCAACTTCTCTGGTTGTAAGAAAGTGGTCCGGATGTATGGAAGTCTGTGAGAAAGTGACCCTACTGTGAGCTCAGTAAATAAGCTTACGGTCTTAACCACTAGTTTCAAGTCTTATAGCATACACAACAATCATCATGTTGTAAACTTTGGTCGCATTAAAATAAAATAGAGGGACAAAGTGAGAGTTGCAGTGTCCCTGCACAGCTGGCTCAGTCAAAGACTGATCCTCTCTGGTCAGGTCTGATTTTAAAACACTGAGGAGGGGAAGGCAAAAGCTATTAGCTCAAGGCTTCAGTGGGTGATGTCACTGCACATAATTTATATGGTTTATGTAAAAGATTCAGCTTTTTGTCTAATTGTGCCCATCCGCTTCTTTTCTTTGTTTTCTGAATATTTTGGGATTTTGTTCTAGACATCACCTGTCGATCCTCTGCTGGATGTGCCACACGGGTGTCTCATTATCGGTTAATCTGCAAAGTTAGCTGCAGCTCCACCTGTTACTGCTGGGCGCTTTGTCATTTTTTTTAGTCAACATGCGTACCAATCATTTCTTCACTCCACTGGAAATAATAAGTCTTTATGTCCTGCTGACACAAATTAAAGAAATAAAAAATAAATAAAATAAGAACGAATTAGGTTGTTTTCTTCTTAATACTTTTTTATTTTCATCCTGAACTGCACGATGATATCAAACCTGCACTCTCAAACTTATTCTTTTGCAGCATATCGATGTGCCTGTTCAGAATTCATTTTCTTTAAGGGTTCCCGAGGAGATTTATTTCAGTGTTTGCATATTGGTTTCACAAGAGGTTGCGACTTGAATAATTTCTGTGAAAACATTAATACTATCTGAGACACAGCAGAGGTTCTTCAAACTTAAGCCATTCTTTCATTTTCTTATCTGATTTAATGATTAACATGAGGGGTACTTATAATACAGAGGCAGTGAAATAAAGCTAGCCTGATCTACACTGGGCTTTGAAACAACATGGCACACATGGGTTTGGCTTCGGAACAGAAATATTAGTGCTGCTTTCCATTTCTAAAATCAGCTATCACTGTCATCCAGTCTGATTTAACAGAAGCCTGCAGAGCTTTGAGAGGACTTCAAACGCTTCCACCATCCGAGGCTTACAATTCAAACAAGCCACAAAGGAATCCCTATTATCCCACAATGCCATTATCATTCAGGACCTGCAATGTGAAATGAATAAAATGGAAGTACAACAAAATTTTGAGTCAAAGGAAGAAACGACACACAGAGGCCAGATTGAGCCGCGGGTCATCGCTATTTGAGATTGAACCTCAGCCCCTGCGAGGGTTGGTCACGGCAGCGGTTATACCAACCTACAAAGAGATGGCACAAATGGGCAGAAGAGACTTTGAACTCCACTAAATCTCCAACAGTATGTCATACATCACTACTGTCAGTCAATAAGGAGGAAGAGGGTGATGTTTCTGGCTCAATCGGCAGAGAGCAAGACAGGATTGTGAAGAAACAAGAGCGATCAAAAGAAAAGCCAGTGAATTATAATCACGCTGGAAAAAAGAAAGCAGAAAATATTATAAGCAACCAGACAAACGGTGCTGATGCATTGGAAACAAACAGGAGCTTTGTGTCTACAACCAGCTGAAATCTGGCATCCGAGCGCATCATATACAAATTGTTTCAAGCTGCATCTGCACGGGGAGAGTAAATCGGATTCGAAACCCTCTGCGGTGCATCGCTGCCATTTCTGTGCAGCCTAAAGAGGACAAATACCTTTCCCCGGGGTTTACTGCTGCCTCTGCTGGGTCCATGCACACTGAATTCAGCCTGTCACTGGCAAAACAAATGGCGTGACCCATCCTTACATTACCGTTCTTATCTTAACATGAACCTGAGAAATACAATCACAGATGAGTAGAATTAGAGTGGTTTCTACTCTTCTTCTTCTTTCCGTTGCTCCCTTTAGGGGTCGCCACAGCGATCATCTGCCTCCATCTCACCCTACCAACCCTCCTTCACTACATCCACGGATGGATGGATGGCCTCTGGCCACACAAGCGCACATTTACATAAAACATAACTGCACATTCAGAAAAAGAAGTATTACTTCTCAGCAGACATACAGCGCATTTTAATTTTACTGATAACATCCACGCTTTCAGACACTCAAGGCACGCGTGAGGGTTAACGGACCCAGACTCTTTGGTTCTCATCGTACAGTGACTCACTCAGAAAGATCGCTCCCCTTTTTCCTTCATCTTGTCCATCAATTCTTGACACTTCCTCCCCTCTTTCTCCTCTTTTTTCCCTTCAATTTCTTCACCATGTGCTTGTTTTTCCCTGTTCATTCAGTGTATTCTTCCTTTGAAAAGAAAATAAGAATCACCTCCATCTCTCATCTTCCTTCTCCTTCACAGTGTCCTTTATTTTTTCTCCATCCTGCTTTCATCTCTTTCCTCAAGCACCAGTAACTCCTTGACCAGCACTCTGTCGTTCCTTCTGTTCATCGTCGTTGCTCCCGGCCTCTCCCCTCTTCCTTGTCTTATCTCCTCCGAGAGGCTCAGTTGTCTTCAAAGTGGAAAATGAAGCCATCCGACAGTGGCTTATCATCTTGCTCTGGGACCGGGGACATGGCTCATATTTTGCTGGGCCTGGACTTTTGTCTTGTGTAAATGTTTGAGCATGGCCCCTGTTCCTCTGCGGAAACTCAAACTCGGCTGAAGGCCTCACTGGTCCCACAGAGTGCCAGAGGTCAAAGAGCTGCTGGAGCTCAAAATTGTTAATTAAACCTATCCAACAGGAAGTAAAAGCAGGTGGAAAAATGCACCAATAATCCTGAGTTTTAAGAACTCCTCTGCTGCAGCTCTTCCTTTAACACAGCAAGTTAATTTTTAAGGGTATTCGTTAGCTCAAGGCTCTTATTTTTCTTCTATTTTATTAAAGTTTACCTTTTTTTTTCCTCCACACACCTCCCCTCCCCCCAGCTTTGCTGGGTATTATATCTAAGAAGTGCACTAAAAACAACATTGTATGTAATATCAACTTTAACTGTGGACATTCATATTTATAGCAGAGCAAACCTGAATTTGTCTGCACAGAAACTGAGCAACCTTTATGATTTTTCAGCTGCTCAACTGAAAACAATCTCTGCTGCAGAGAAATCTTAAAAAATGATATTTTTTTCCCCCATTTACTTCATTGAATAAGAATAAATCAAAGCATTTGAATGCAACAATTCCCAATCCTGAAGTAGTTCTTTTAGGAATGATGCATTAAAAGCTAACTGCTGCAGCCAGTGTGATAATGTTTCTGTAATATTTCTTTATAAGGCAGCTTTTGGGATAAATGGGTTCTAAAAATTGTTCTTTTAATAATTCAGTTTGGCACACTTCTGTGTTTTTGTGTTTATGTTGAAAACTTCCATCTTGAAACTTCCATCTTCTTGCATTCATTCATAGTCGAGACAGTGAGGTGGCAGGCAAAGCTTTAGAGGAAATCTGTAAATTTAAGTGATGAAAAGTAACCCCCCCCCCCCAACACACACACACACAAATGGGAACTGACCTAAAACTGAGCTACTTCAATTTGTAATAGGAATCACACGAGATGCTGTTGGCATGTAGTTGTAGTGTTAACTTGTTGAATGTTTGGTCGAAATGCTCCCAAACCAAAGTCTCATTTGCCAGACAGTTGACTGATGTTTCTTTAATGAGGAGAATGCATCAATCCTTCTGCCCGCCATGATGGATCCATTCTGTTTCACAAGGAGCAGCTTCCCTCTGGCCATTCAATCAGTTGAAAAGGAGGCAGAGTTTCAGTTGATCATGATTAACTTTCGCTTACAGCAGCAGAAGCAGCAGCAGAATTTTGATTGAAAACTGACAACCTTTTTACCAAATTCACTTTCCGAGCTGTTAAAGCTAATAGAAATTCACCAAGTCTGTTTTACAGAAAATTATTTGAATTTTTTTTTTTCTGTGAAACGCTCTTAATAAATCATTTGAAATGGAATTATGTGATGATCGGAAGGGACTTTGGCTGCTTTCCGCATGAATCATTAATGTGATGGATTATATGTTATCAAATCAAATTTCAATTTTTGCTGTATTGAGAATCTTTTCTGATGTTTTATCATCTGCCTTTAAAACTTGAGCATCTCTGTGAAGTTGCGAGAGAGCAAGAGAGTGAGCAGAGAGAGATGAAGCAGACAGTTTAAAGATTTATCAGCTCCGCTCACTCCAAACATTGTTTTCTCTCAAGCTGATGACACGGCTGTGTGGATTTCAGTTTTTTCACAGGGCAGACACACACCAGATGCTGCTGCCGCCAATAGGTGCGGGAGTGTGTTTGAGTTCTTCCGGTGCCCGTTCTTAGTTTGTTCTTTCAGGAAGCAAATGCAAAATGTGAAAGAGGAAGAAGAAAGGGAGGGGGGGATGTGCGTGTGTGTGTGTGTCTCAGATATGAAGAGAAAAAAACAGTAGCAACAGAGGGCTAAAGGCCTGTCGAGGGAGGACCCGGCTGCCTACTGATAAAACACACACACACACACACACGTAAATGACAGAGCCTGTTAGTTTCACCAACATTTTTGTGGCTGATTGTTTACTGGCTGCTTGCTTTGTTGCAGATTATCCTAATTCACTGAAACCTAAGTTGACCTCATCCTGTGTGTGTGTGTGTCTCAGAAAGAGGGTGGTAGAGATAGGGTAATGAACAAAATGAGGCCAAATGTAAATAGGCTTGTGTTTAAATCAAGGTGTGTGCACATTTTCTTTCTCTCTCTCTCTCATCTTCTCACTCTCAGTGTTTATGTTGCCCATTTGTGTGTATTTATGTGTGTGTATTTATTTGTGTGTGCGTGTGCAGGCCTACGTGCAGGCGGGCTTTGCATAGACTGAGAGACATTTTTGCTTTTCCAATCTCAGCCCACCGACAAGAACAAAAACGAATTGCCCTGTCAACACAAATTATTCTGTCAACACACCGGCACAGCACTCGCACACACACACACACGCACACACACACTGGAGAACTCACCGGGACACACAAAACCCACCATCAATAGGCACCCATCCCCTTGAGGTAATTGGATTTAAAATTAGAAAAAGCCAACAAATTGATTATCAAGGCCATTAGCCGGGCTGCTGCAAGATGATTGGCATGAGGCAGCAACCTCCTCCAATCACAGAGCCAATCACACGGTGCAAGGTAAATCCATAAGTTCAGATATAAAAATGGGAGTACTCCATCTTCAAGGAGTGGGTGTAACTCACCTCAGTGTGTGTGTGTGTGTGTGTGTGCACATTACAGCCAGCAAAAACGTTTTGGGTCGTGATGATTACGATGTTCAAAAGGATACTGTTGTTTCATTAATTTAATGTGCGTGCACCACACACATATTGTCTGTGCTTACACCTCTGCAACTGCAGTGAGCAGCAGATATTACTTTTGCCGCTTACTTTTATTTCAAATTAGAGATTAAGGTAATTGTGGGTTTGTTGAGATGCTACTTTCTCTGCTCTCCTCTGCTCTCTGTTTCACCGAGTGAGTGATGGTGAAACACACTTGTCACCTAGTAACTCATTATGTCATTGTAGGTGCAAGAAAGCCTTTCAAACAAGTGCTAATGTGTCTACAGCTAGTTCTGAGAGAGGATGACGGGAAGTTTGCTCTCATCTAGAAGACAGAGGCTGTTAAAACTTCAGTTTGACGTCATAGAAATAACCAAATGAGCAGCAATATTTTACTGCTCATTTTTCCACTTTTCATACCTTTCACTAGAAAATACTTGAAATTAAAGAGGTCAGTTTAAGCAAAGTGAATCCTCTTTTCACACTCCTTACTACAATCAGGTGATCAGTTTTCTGTGACAAAAATCATGTTGAGAACACATAAGAAGGTTATGTTTGTGCATCTTCATCTTTATTGTAAAGAAATGTAATCAAAAAGATTAAAATTAGGTACTTGTGATTGGGTGCATTGCTAGCATTTTCATGCAAAATTTGAATAACACTAAATTAGAAACCTTTCATTTGTATTGCCAGGCATTTCCTGTGTAGATCCAATATCTGATTTTAGCATGTTAAAATGAAAGA
The DNA here is from genome assembly GCA_024447675.2 of Pterophyllum scalare. Lineage (NCBI taxonomy): Eukaryota > Metazoa > Chordata > Actinopteri > Cichliformes > Cichlidae > Pterophyllum > Pterophyllum scalare. The sequence continues at coordinate 34,635 of JAMQGT020002654.1, forward strand.
GGACAGCAAGGTTTAAATCTCCAGTTTAGCACATTTTATTTGATCAGTCATTACCTTGGAGAATAATCTTTTCCCCCTTTACTGTCCTCTTTCTTACATATTCCCATAGTTCTCTGAGTGACAGAGAACTATGGGAAATGCAGTGACTGTACATTCAACTCAAAGACACATTTTGTGACAAACTAAGCAGAAAGAGTTTGTGTGTTTGCTGATGTTTGTTGAATTAGTTAAAACGTTTCATTTTTACCTGCCGCACAAAATTCCTCTGTTTCTCCTCACTCCTGTTCTGTAGTGCAGGTACATTACAAGTACTGCGACCGCAACTCTATATCTGCACCATGAACGCATCACAGGGACGTCAAGATAAAAGGATGTGTCGAGGGTGTAAATGAGCTGTGGGACGCCATTATTTTCTTATTACTGACCAAGTGTCTCCATGCCATCACTGGAAGCAATGACAGGCTGCAGCAAACAAACCATTTGATAGTAATATGCATTAGTCTGCCAATCAGATTTAATTGTTTCAGTATTTCCTGAAGATGCCAGAATGCTGTTCCGGATCGTTCCGGCCAAGTTTAACCCCAAGAAGTCATTTTTTTCACAGTTGCACAAATGTAAGGAACAAAGTGTTTCTGAAATTATTTTCTGACTCTAAGCTAGTGGCACATAAACCCACCTGCCCAGTCTGCACTATTCACCTGTTCATACAAGTACTCTGAAATCTGCAGTGTGACGAAGTGTGCACAAATGACCTGAAAACTTTGTGACAGTAAGAAAAAAGGTTTCTGCACCAGTTTAAAAGCAAACTCCGAAATGGAGCCAATAAACCTGCAGAAATTTCATCAGAATGTGTGAAAAGTTCCTCCTTAGGACACCAAAAAGCTTCTCAGGTTACCCATCAGCCATCTGTCGGGGAGACTGCAGACACCTGAATTCACCGGACACTTTTTTGTTATTGCACTCACTAAATCTGACTTTTGGAACAGAAAATAACCTCCAGCCATCGGTCAGTTACCTGCCATCTGGTAGAAATTAGCAGACAAACTTTGTGTCATTGCAGCGCTCCTCCTGCTGTCTGCTCATTCACACCTTCATGTGTTTCTCCCTCTGAAACAGCGAACCTAGTTTTGTGATTCATGGTGATATTCAGACTGTTTAAAACCCAGAAACTTTTCAAACCCTTTCTCCAGAGGAGCCAGCATTTCAAAACAATATTCCTTATGGCCTGAAACGTATTATTTCATCTGCTGCTGATTCTCTGAGCCTAATTTACTCAACAGGAAATCTGAAAAGTTCAGGGGAACAACAACCCAGCCGCTGCTATCGATTTGTTCTCCCAAATAACTTAGGGATCCATTTTAATCTATTTGGAACCCACCTCAGGGACATAACAAATTATAAAGCAGTTCACTTCATAAATTCACAAAGTTTCTGCCGCATTCATTCGGTGACAGGGCGAGACACCAATATTATAAGAAAGAAGAAATCCTAATTTAGTTTTATTTTCCTTGCAGGAGAAAATTAAGTTGAAAGCAGAGTGAAAACTAACTAATTCTCAGTAAGGATTAAAGATGGTTTCCCAAAATATAACCCAAAAGGTCGATCCTAATCGGAACCTGCGCACTCCTGCTTCAGATGAACGATAATGTTGTTTTAAACTTGATGCCGTCTCACCTGTCAGACAGCTGCTTCTGTTCCGTCAAACACCCAGCTGCTGCTGACTGACAGGCCTGAGATGAAAGTCGGGACACTCAGATACCTGTATCGATCAGCTGTCACCATCTCGCTTTGATCTATGGTTTTATGACACATGGGCTGCCCGATAACACCCCGCTGCCGCCATCATGTGTATGTGCGTCTGTTTAACTTAGCATCTTATCTTTCTGTGATTGTAAGACGTAAAACAGCAGTGGTGGCATGCTGCTCTTTTAGAAAACTGTCACTGTGGCTGCTAACAGCCTCTAAGGCACAGACAGGCTTAAAGGAAGAGTCCATGTTCCCACCAGCCTGCGGCTGAAAAATGAAGAGCCAAACACTGCAGTTCCACTAATGGCCACTTGAGGCCAATGGCCGATCGAGTCAGTCCCCAAAGACCCAATGTTAAAATGCTCAACTTCACAGCTGAAATAAGCATGTTATCAAATACAGTAACTGGTTCCAATAAACCAGCATGGCAGTAGAAAAAAATCCTTATTTTAAGTATTCAGAGACTTTTGTATAAAACACATTATCAGCTAATCCTAATTCCCGCACTTCACCAAAGTAAACAGGTAATTAAAGTTGACGTTTTTCAAGATGCGAGACGGTTTTGGCTATTTGTGCTATTTATGAGTACATTTTACGTCAGAGGAGACAAAAGCTCAAGCATTCTCGTTTGATATCAGTTTTCCTGTAAAATACTGGCGCTGGAACACAAATGATCCAAGTAACGCAACAAATCCTCATTTTCATAATCTGAGAAATTAAAGGTGGAAGTTTTTGCTTGAAATGTGACTTAACTGATTAATTAATAATGGATTAAAGTGTTGTGGATGATACACAAGTCCTTTCATTTCAATTTTTTTCTCCCCGCATTTTCATTAGATTAAATTCACTTTCACTTTCAATCCAGATTGCATCGAGATCAGCTGGACGTTTGCGATCTGAGTTATACATGATCTGAGTTATATATGTACAATCTTTATTCAATTTCTACATAACATCAGATATCAGATCCTCTGTGTGCAAAAAAAGCCAAAGCACACACTCTAGCAGCATCACATTCAGCACTAAGTGGTTATCACCATCAGCCTGACCTAAACTCACATTCACCAGCCCTGAAGCCTCAACTGCAGGGCCTGAGCTCCATGGTGTGAGCTTTTAATTGACATCTTGTTACAAAGAGGATTATGGGACCAGTTGAGGACCCTGACTGGCCAACGAAAGATTATACTAGACATTATCGCAAAAGAGAGGAGGGCACTGCTTAGAGAGCTTAATTTGTTCTTTGGCGTCTTACATGCATGAACATGTTATAAATCCCACTAATGAGAAGGACAAGAAGACAAGACATGAGGATAAAGTGGGGAAAGGAATAAAGCATTGAAAAAACAGCAGGGATGAGGAGGGCCAGAAACATGAGCTGAAAGTGAAGAAAGTGACGAGTTTTAAAAAGAAAGAGAAGGGAAGGGGAGGAGAGAGTAAAGGAGAAAGAAAAAAAGAGTGAAATAAATAGAAAAAGTGGGAATTTAAAGCTGGAGAGAGCAAAGAAAAGAGGACAATGTAATAGAGAAAACAAAGAGAACAACATGATGTTATAGGAGAAAAAATGAGAGGATGGAGATGCCAAAGGAGAGGGGGTGGTGGGCTAGACATAAAAATTGGGGGGCACAAAGAAAGGTAGGAGAACGAATTGGATTAGGAAGAGAAGGATGGGAAAGGGAAGGAAAGGATTTGGAAATAATCAGGAAGGAAAAATCACACAGAACCAATTTCATTTATTGATTTGAAATAATCAGCCACATTTATTGATCTGTTTTGGATGGATCTTATGCTTACTTTCACATTAACAACCCTGTAAATGTGCATAAAAGGCAACAAAACCTTCCTAATTAACCCATTAACAACTCCCCTGATAATCCGCCAAAAATTGCTTTAACGTTTTGAATGAATCATTAATCAGGATTTAATGAAAAAAAAGAAAGAAACACATTTCAGTGAAATAAGACGTTCCAATAGTGGACCAAACCATCTGCAGCAAAAACAGGCATAACTCTAACAACCACACACTGAAACAGTGGATACAGTCATCCACACTGTCAGCCTAAATATATGTTTTAAAGCACAGTATATCTATTATAGCAACTGCTGGTGACAGTTCAACACGCCTACTAAACCTCAGGTTAACTGCACACACACACACACACACACACACATGTGCACGCACACATACGCACACAGTGATGCATGTATAAACAGTCTGCTGAGCTTGGTGAGTTAATCATTGAGAAAATAATTAAACTCAATAAAGCAGAACAGATTGAATAACAAGAAAAAAAAGCCTCGGGCTGATGTGATGCCTCTGACCACAAAGAGAAAGGGGAATGCAGAAGGAAGGACAAAAGATTCACTCAGACCAACGTGCGTCACAACTTCCTGTCAGGTATACAGGTAAGTTGAAATACATCAACTAGTCATACAGCAATACAGAAGAGTAAAGTTGACAGACATCATGACTCGAGCAATATTATTACTTTCCTTTTGTGGTACAGTTTTTCCATTTTGAGAGGAGGCTTCCATCCTGGAGCAGCTGCAGGTCAGAATGTAGAGCTGGTCTAAGATATCGAAATGTGAAACATTCACTGAGTGGTCAGCACTACTCAAAAAGCACTGTGGAAATACCATTTACCTTCTAACTTGGCGCATGTTTCGCTGCTCCTGCTGACAGACGCTGGATCCACAGAGCTGGCTTTCATCATTAGAGCAGTTTTGTTGGAGCAACATGTAAAGGTGGAAGATGTTACGAGTTAGCCTACTACTGATTTTAAATGATGAAGTGTTGACCTGAAAACTCAATGAATGTAAACATTAAATAAGTTAGACGTAGCGGTCTCTACACCAAGTTTCTGGATGGTGTAAATGGGAAGGCTTTTTTAAGCAAGCAAACAGGATCAAACTAACACGAGACTAAAACTGTCCGGCATGATCCAGTGAACCTCTGGTGCAACCAAAAGAAAAAAGGATAAACAGCAAATATGCTGACATGAAGGATGTAAACCAGAGTCCAGCAGACTTACAGACTCGTAGTTAATTTGGTGAAGTGAAGAAGTTCACCAATAAAGGAAGGAAACACTGAGGAAGCCAGATGAGAACCAACAAGGAGGACGAGTGACAGATAAGCAGAGGAGGGCAGTGTGGAGGAGAGAGGCCATCCACAAGAACAAAAGACTAATTTGAAAAGCTACAAGCATAAAGCTCAGGGGTCCGATGCTGAAAAGTTCAACAATAATCAGAGTTTTTTAAAAACTGACTGACAGGCTCCTGAGATGACAAGCTTCACTTCTATTTCTGTCTGATACGAGTGAAGTTTTCTTTTCCGCTTTTGAATAAATATACTGCGGCTTTGTTCTGAGACCAGATATCTACTGTTTGAAATGTAAAATGAGTGACAAAATGAACACACTGAGACTGATTAAAGAATTCTTTGGTTCTCTCCGAGAGAAGGCCAACTGGGCTACTACCACCTGTCTTGCAACCACTAATAAGAAGGAAAAACACAATCAGACAAACTAGGGGAAGACAACTGGAAGTTTACACAGTATGATAATATGTACAATAAAACCTGCTTTATCAGTATTATTAGGGGTACTTTTAATACTGGCACCCAGATTATATCTGAATCCTTTCATTTCCAGCTGCAGTAATTTATATTTGATAGCATCGCTCTGTTCTGGGACCTCATGTTCTTCCACCTGCATACTTGGACATTCAGAGCACCAGGAGAACACCAGCAAGACCCAGAACAAAACAGAGCAGGCATCGGCAACTACAGATATGACTTTAATTAAGTCAGACAAAGCAGGAAAAGTCTGTGGTGGAAGTGGGTTGCAAAGCAGCTTGCAGATGAGGAGCAAATGTTTTACAAGCCATAGCAACTTGTATAGCATGCCCTATGAGAAACTTACTCAGTAGATGTGTTGAAAGGTTTCTGCTCAACCAGCAGCTGATGTGGACTGGCACTGAGATCCGCTGATTTGCGAGGATCGGGTCTGTTCTCGACTTCAAGGACTGTCTGATCTAACGCTATCCACGATTATAAAAATATACAGTTTCTACAGTAAACACAGACTAATCACAGTCAAAGCTGGTTAAAGTAAGGGACACACTGTGCCATTAAAAACAAAGAAAGGGACATTGGTGACATGTTACTTTTACACTGTTAGAATCATCTTGCTGAGCTCTAAATTGGGGGGACATCTACCCTAAACTGAACAAAACCTCTCTTGCACTTGCACAGGGTATACCTAAGATTAAGATATAAACTTGTTGAAGTAACAGGCAAAATAGGAGCAAGGGATGTAATTAACTTATGGTGTGGGGAAATATTAAGTATGTACAGTACCTATGAAACCACAGCCTGGAAAGACCTCTGGCAACCAACTGCTGGTTAGAAAGCAATGGATGGGTGAATCACTTATTCCCAAAAACTTAGATTTACTTTGCCTCCGACTTTTTCATCTATTCAGCTTCAGCAAATGAAGTCTTGCAATTCTCCAGAAAATGTTTTTAAAAGCACCGAAATTCAATCTATCTTCTTTCATGGATTTCTCCAGCTGCAGCTGCTGAACACTGTGACAAAATTAAAAGAGCGATTTAAACCCAACAGTGTGTTCCCTGTTCATTTTTCAGATATCAAACCACTGGGAAACAAGAAAATATATATCATCCAGATGACAAACACACCCAGATGCACAAAGAACTCCAACACTTTGTTTTCTTATGTGCTTCAGCAGGGATTCTTCCCTTCAGCGCATAAATTCATCACTTGAAATCGACAAAAAACTGCCAATAAAGGCTGAGATTATAGCTGTGGGAACAAGCAGAGGTGTAGAAGTGAGAGCGAGGAGTTATTAAAGATGAATGGGAGCATAGTGTTGACTGACAGCGGTGTACGTGCTCCCAGCAGGCCCAGCATGAATGTGATTATCACGGGATAATGCTGTTTCCTCTTAGAATAGACCTCCACCGTCTCTGAGGGGAAGGATTAGATTTAATTAGTCTCTCGCTCTCCCTTCGACTTCAGCATACATCCTGATGAACGGAGTAACACGCACACCTCCACATCTACAACTTCAGTTACACACAGTGCAGTGGTGGAGGAGGGAGGATGCCAGACAGTGGGAAGAGAAGCTGACGGAGGAGGTAGATAGAGACCTTGTGGCCCACACTGTGCCATTAAAAACTCCTTTTCACCTTTACTCATCCATCTGCCTAACTCAGTTCCTTTTACGAAACCCCATCCCCTCTCTGCACTGACCCCATCAGTCATCCATCCTCCTTTAGTGCTGAGTAAAGCCAGTGACGGCAGTTTAGCAGAAGGAAAGATTGCTTTATATGACCTGGGTACTGTAAACCCCCTCGGATATCAAGATTCAGCAAAAGGAGCCGTGTACCGTTTTGTAGCTTTTGGTAATTACTCATATCCAAACTGTAAGATCATGTAAACAGTTTTTTTTTTTTTTTGTGAAAAGCTTCACCCTGAAACTGTGCAAACTCCAACACATTCATTAGGGGGAGATAAAACATAACACATAAAGACAGACGCATGCATCACATTATCACTAGCTCACTGATTAATGATCTTGTTTTAAATAACAAAGTTACTTTTATCACATCTGGTGGTTTTGTTCAGAAAAGCATTACTTTATTTAACATTTCACTCAGTTTCGAAAATGACAGATGGTTGATGTGTTAAAAAAGAATGTTAAGTGATCTGACTTTAGTGTTTTTCAACTTCAGTTAAATAAAATTATGGATATATTTAATATAAATTGTAATTTATTTAAAATATTGCCTGTTTTTATGCTACCTGCCCAGGGATTATTATTGAAAATCACTATTTTTGCTAAAACATTGCATGTTTACATCTGTTACTGGTATCCATTAACAGTATGTCCCTACTAAATAAGCTAAAGCTACTTTCAGCTGCCTCTGGACTCCAAGCCTGATGGAACGACTCCTTACTGTACCTGTCCACGACAGGTACAGTACTAGCCACCTTGCACCCACAGCAGCCATCTCAGCAATGGAGATTCAGAACATGGTCCATTTGAACTCGATGTCAACTCAACTTCTTCTGGAGGTGGGAATTGAAGATCGTGTGAAACTGGAGCCTTTGCCAGATTCTCCCAGCATACAATCACTATATATTTGAGTATACCCAATCTGTCCAGCATCCTCTGATCTGATCCAGCTCACCAACAGGTGGAGATCAGTCGATGGAGTCCCCAGCACCTCAATCATTGACTCAAAGAAGGCTTGGACAAATGACAAGGACCCACTCTCTGACTCGAAGTTGCAAGGAGTGGGTCACCCTAGGTAGCTCTGCATGTTTGATTTGGCAGATTTTTATACTGGATGCCAAGGGATTTGTGTCTCCTCCCAGAATCAAACCAGGGATCTTTTGCTTGTTAGGTGAATGTGTAAACCCCCATACTATGAATCAATAAACTCATTATTCACTGGTACAGGCTTATTTTCCCCGCTATAAGATTTAAAAGGTTTAATTGATTATGATTATTGCCAGTTAACTGGATTTCATAGAAGCACAGGCAAAGAAGACTGTCATAAAAGGGACACTGCTGCTTCTGCATTTCAGTACAGTTTTAGTGTCTAAATGTATTTCACTGTGATGAGAACCACTCTGACAGGAACTCTGACCTGTTATTCTAGTGTTTTCTGCAAGTCATGATCAGGATGGTTCTTTTTTATAGCTCAGAGTCTACTATGCAAAACCTCACTGAGCCGCTTCGTATCAACGCTGTGAGCCAAATGGAGCTGATGTGCCAAACAATCTTGGAATATCAAAAACGCACTTCTAAAACAGGAAAATGCCAGTTGTGCCTGTCATAGAAATGAACTGACAGCAGTATGTAGTCAGCAGGAAGAGGTCTATTTATAGACCCCACACACACATGCGCGCGCGCACACACACACACACACACACACACACACGCACACACACACCCTGCAGATATAATATGATCAAGTGCATCCCATCAAATCACATTAAGGCACCTCGCCAAGAGAGTGGTGGGTTCAAGAGCAGCATGTGTGTGGATACGGCTGAAGCTCAGTCCTATGCTAATATTCATGTCACACTGAATGTGTTCCTCTGCAACCACACACACACACACACACACACACACATGCACACACGGTGCAAAGAAAACGCTGGGAGCTTTAGGACTAGATCAGAGCTGGAGGCCTTATTTGGTTCTTGATCAAAGATGAAAAGCTAGCGAGGTGCACACCCAGACACACACCAATTGTGGTGCCCACCACCACCCAGCTTCATCCTCTCTTTGTATCTACCAGATACTCTCTGATATACAGATTGAAAAAAGTTATACATTAGTATGTTTAACTTCCCAATCGTCAGGCAATGTTATGTTCCCCATGCAGTCCAATGGCAATAAGATTGTCCAGGTGAAAAAGATGAGGGCAGAGTCAGGACAAAAGATACAGAAACTATCATTACGAACAAAATGACCAATACAATAACAATAATAATAATAATAATAAGCCAACAAATCTATCAAAAAGCACAAAGTGGAGTGAGAAGCAATCATCACCCAGCTCAGTCCTGTCAGGGTTGTCTGGCACTACCCATGTTGTCCCCCCAGCTTTAGTACAAGAGCTGGGACAATGGCACATACAACCATGAAGTCTGCCTTTACAATCATTTATGAAAGAATGGGTTGATCTACAGAGCTCACTGAATTTGAACACGGTACTCTAACAGGATGCCACCTTTACAACAGATCAGTTTGTGAAGTTTCTTCCCTCCTAGATGTTTCACGATCAACTTTAAGTGGTTTTATTAGAAAGTGGAAGCATTTAGAAACCACAGCAACTCAGCTACAAAGTGCGAGGCTGAGAGCTTTGCAGGAAAAAGTGCTCATTTTATAATCAGACCAAAATTATATTTATAATCAACTTTATCACCCCGCTGTACTCAAGGCCAAAGTTGTTAGTTTAACACCAGAGTGCTAAAAACACCTAGCCTCCATTGCTACCGCTACCACAGATTGTAAACAAGCTAACAACCCCGCACGTGCACCGGATGCAGATTCATCATGCTCAGGGTGCAATGTAACATTTCTGCAGCTGATTTAACCATAACTTGGTTTAAACACCGTATTACCTCACGCTGTCTAACCTATGCATTTTACAAATAAATATGAGAAAGTAGACATAAGCATGCTGAAACTTCTCAATTAAGAGGAAACAAAATAGTACAGCAACAAAGAAACAGTAGCACACTGATTTTCTCAGTATCACAGTGCTTATGATTGCAGCAGTAATGCAGTAAACAAAAGAGATACTGACATGTAAAGCAAAGGTACCGTTTCCAATTTGGTTCTGACAAAAGCAAAAGAAACTCTTGAACCCTCAGGGGAAATCTGAGCTGTTTGTTTCTGATCGATCAATGGAGTCTAACACTAACCGAGTCTAAAAAAGGAAAAAATAAAAAAGAAGAAGAAAACTCAGGATGCTGGAGGAGGAAGAAAACACAGTGAGGAGCGGTGGTGAGGCAGTAGAGTGTAGCAGAGGGCAGCAGAAGAAGAAGAAGAAGAAGAAGGAATAGTGAAGCCACGCTCTTCTCCGTGTCTGCTTATCAACTGAAGAGCAGCCGGTGTTCCTCTGCAACCAAGTTCAGACGCAGAGAAATGAGGACTCTTCTGACACTTGGAGCCAGCAGAAATCTTATCTCTGACGAGGAACGATGTGTCCTCCAAGTGAACTCTTCAGCTGCTGCCAACAGAGAGCATAATCACCACTCAAACGCAACCAAGAGCCCCTTCACGAGAAGGAGAGGCTTCTGATCACCTTTTGGAAAACTTTTAATAAAGTGAAGGTCTGTGAATCACTTTAAACTCAGAACACTGCACTCGTATCTCTTCAGTGACATCTGAAGATAGTTTACTTCTGTTTCACTGGGGTTTTTTTGTACATCTATACCAGGCCTAAACAAATCTGTTACACTCACACATGACATTTTGTAATTTTGCATTCTCTGCATTCGGAACAAATTACAAGTACTGCAGAAGCAATAAAATAAAGGTCACAGCTTACTTAGAAAATAACAGCTTTTAGAGGAAATGGGAGAGAAGATGAAAATCTCATTTTATAAATATTTCTACTCATTTTTTTTGGTAGTTAGAGGATTCGCTGAAATTTTGACCTTCGGCATTGTTGGTTTTGATTCATCGGAAGAATATAGTATCAGTAAAGAATATTCAAAAACTCACTGGCTCAAGAAAAATGAAAGTATAGAGTTTATTCCTTGCTCTAAAGCTTTATGCAACAAAAGGTAAAGGAAGGATTATGGTGAAAGTAAGAAGGCTGTGCATCCACGTTATGAATCTAAACTATATTTTCTGTCCTCCACTGGCAGGAATCAGAAGGAAATTAATTAAAAGATAAAGCTGAAGTATTGTGAAGCTTAAAAAAAATGAACGAGTATTGTCATTATTTTTAACAAACTGCACTCAAAGAGCACCAGATAAATTGTTGACTGCCTATCTGGAATATTAAATGACCCACATAAAGAAAGCAAACATAAGCATCATAAAACCCGTCACCCCCACAAACTTTTACATGACAGTCAGTGAGGAAGGGGCAGTATGGACAAAGACAGGCGGGAAAATAAACGTCCATTTTTTGCTGTCCATAACTTGAAATTTCGACTTAGCTCTGCGAAGCCCCGCGAAAGAGGTCATTTCCTTGTTACCCGGAAGCAGATGACGCCAACGCATGCGCGCTCATAATCGGTTAGCGACGGTATCAGTTAGCTAGCAGTGTGTAACAAATGTGAACAAACTGTCGTCAGGTTTTTGACCTGTGAGTGCCTTCTAGCAAATAAGAGCTGCGTAAAAGGAATCAATGTTTTCATGTGGAACTGCAGGACAGCTGATGCCTTCCTGCTTCTGGGTAACAAGAAAAAGACGTAACTTCACGGAGCTTCCTGATTGGCAGAGCTACCTCAAAATTTCGAGTTGCTCTGTCAAAATTTTGAGTAATTAACTCGAAATTTTGAGATACGCAACTCGGACTCATTATCCTACACATAAGAGCATCTCTGTCAAGTTCAACAAATATTAATCACACCAAGAAATTCTCTAACAGTTATCCTACACTGTCAGTGAAATGATATAAAAGGATTGATCCCACTAATAAATGAACCTATCGCGCTCATTTCCACCTCCATATTTTTAATTCTTGATCTCTACTGGAATATCTTTGCATGATTAACAGCTCAGAATCATCCTTATTTATCTCATTTATGAACCCCTCAGTTCATCACCTTCCTTTAAACCAACTTTCCTCTGATTGGCTACTCCCCCTAAGCACAAGGTTTGAAGCTAGGTGGGGTTTCTGTGGTTGCAGCCTGTGTGCCTGAGATCAACATATGTAATAGGTGATTCTGTAGAGCAGTCAGACTACTTTACATATGCTGACCTCATTATTTGAAACTTTGACCATGCTTGAAGATCCAACTTATGAATATTTTAACAGGATAATATGACAGATAATTGTTCTGTTAGCTTCAGGCACTGAAACTACTTGATTGGAGTCAGGAAGAGGTTGTGGCTTGAGTTTGAGAGAATACACAAATCAGAAAGCTCCAATACCTTAATTCCCTGGATGAGGGGGATTTTTAGTTTTAAAACATAACTACAGGTCGTAATAATAGTTGGCGTTATTTTCTGTCACAGATCTATGTACTGTTTGATGTTCATATTAAACAAGGACAAATTTCAAATAATGAGGTCAGTGTTTGTTCAAGTAATCCCTGTGAGCCAAAACTCAGGGTTCAGACTGATCTAAAGACTCAGATTCTAATCTTGTCCCTGCATAATGTCACAGAAAGAGGATATCTTTAATGTGGTCACCCAGGAACAGAAACCACACCCACCTGCTTTCAAACCTTCTGTTTGCAAAGAGGCAGCCAGTCAGAAGGGAATATAAGGCAGCATGGGGGAAAGCAGGTAAAGAAGAAGGTGCTAAAATAAGATCGATAAGGAACTATGAATCATGCAAAGCTACTCTAGTAAAGCCCAAGAATGAAATTAACCTCCTGAGAACTGAGGGGAAAAAAAACAAGTTTTTTTTTCTTTGTGTCCACTACAGAAGACATAAGGTCCCAGAAGAATATGGAACTTGAAATTAGCATAATAGGTCGTGATCTTTATAGGTAATCAAACATCAAAAATGACTATCAAAAATTGCCTCACTGATATTCAAGGAACATAATCAATCTGTTTGTCTTAAATGAGGAATGGTTTTGAGCTAGCTACCTATGCTGTAAGTACACAAAAAATTATTCTGCATTTGTGCAGGTTTGTTTGACCACTGCTTAATGAATACCACTGACAGCAGCCAAATTCAATAGGGCCTTACAAAAAGATGACTGACACACTTCCCCTGGCTGCATATTCTTTCACAACCCAAAGATAAGAAGGAAACTTCCTTTAATGATAATCTCTCCAAATTAGTTTAGAGCGTCTTGGAGCTCTCCCAGTGATGGAGCTACGCTTGACAGATTCAAAAGTCATTTGTTGAGGAGAATAAGGAAGTTTATTAATATGCAAACCAGACTGTTGGTGTCAAAGCTGTTTAGGAATACAAATTGCACAACCTTTCCAGATGGTGTTTACCTAAACAGCAAGTGAAAATGAGAATGTAATGATGTTCTCCTTAAATCCATTAAAGCTGCCTTGTGTTGAACATCAGGTATCAATACATCATTCACAAACCTCAGGATCATGTTTCTAAGCCTGATTGCTCCAGTTTTCTCTAAATTAATTTTACATGAACCGGGCGCTTGAGGCACCCACACCCATCAGGCTTCTACAGGTAAAGAGTTGGGGAGGGTTGTGAGAGAAATCTCTTCCAAACCACTGAACATCTTGCTTAATTTTCCACGGACTTCTCCACAGTTGCCACGCAGATCCTGTGGGAGAATATAAATCATTCCAGGATGCTGACTGTAGCCTGCATCAGTTCCAGCGTCTCCCTGAATACATTCCCAGTACTCTGCAGATACTGTACAGTGACAGTGACACAGTGAGCATGACGAAGACAGAGTAACAGAGAGACCGAAACATAAAACTGAGGGAAAGTGATGAGTAACAGAAGAGAACATCTCCATTTTTTTGTGTGCATCCAAAATTGAAAGATAAGTGTAAAAGCCAATTCTGAATGCTGTCAAAATGACTTAATCTGCACTATAGAAAGCCTCACAGTGGTTTGTTGCATCCAAGAGCATCTTAAACTAAAACTAAAATATGCCAGCTCACCCCGGTTTAAAGTCTGTCTGCAGGGATTTAGCCAAAATCCAAGTTTTAAGATCCTTTTCCCCCACATCAATAAATGCTGATACCTGAGTTCTAAAGGAAAATTATATCTGTTTGTAGTATTAATGCATATGTCTTCCATGTTCCTGTTGTATTTTGTGACTATATATATTGTCAAACTCTGGGTCATATCCACTATTGCATTAAGGAAATGCTTCTGATTATTATTCGGTTCACGGTCTGACCGATAGCACAGGCTGTGCCTCCCCAAAATCAACCAGGCTCTGCAGGGGACCAGTGAGGGAAAGCTGTAACATATTCTACACGATGGATGGAAACACCTGGAAAATTCAACCCAGTAACAAAGTCCAGCAACTTCTGGTGCTCCTTGACACCTGTGCTTGTGTGGGGATTTCTACATTTTTGTTTCCCGATCTGCTCTTAAGATTACAGAATCGCCATGGTTGCTGGTGGAAACAGGGAATCTCAGGGGTTTCCGTGGATACTGTAGATCACTTTTATAGTGCTCAGCAAAGAGCCAAAACCAAAGGAAAATCACCAAATAGTAAAGTTATTTTTGACCAGTTTAATTGCTATGAGAGTCACTCAAGCATAGCAGACATTTTTGTTTATCGAGCAGCCGAATATGACAGAAAGTGCTCAGATTTGTGCCACAGACTCAATTCCTTTGGTGTAAGCGAACTTACCATATTTACAAACAGAGCCGACTCCCCAAAAAATGAAGAGAAAAAAAAAGAGCTAACATAAATGCTGAAATGTCACCATCCATCCCAATCAACCAAAATTAAGTGGTTAATTTTACTGGTGGAGGACCCTCAATGATACTCAAATGTACTCAAATGATACCAGGAGCTTTTTTTGCATATAGAGGGGAGCAGGTTTTTACTCTTGCCTAGTGAACTTTCAAGAAAAATTGTTTTTTGCAGTTCACTGTTTCTGTTTTTCAGACTCTGCTGTGAGTATAGGTGCATTCAGGAACACACTTTACCTGCCTTTAAAATGATTACCTGAAGGACAGTGGAGCAGACTGGAAATGTACACATGTGCAGTTATTTCCCAGTGCAAAAATCTGCCCATATAGATACACAGCAGAACTGACAGACAAATAACATAGCATGCAGAGCCAGAGGCAAATGCACACACTTGCTGCTATAATATCCAGTTCTATCAGGTTAGAGCAGGAATCAGATAATGACTTCTATCAAACAGCCCACCAGAGTCAAATAAAACCTCCTCGTCTTCCTCCACAAGTAGCTAGCAGTTTGTATGTGTGTGCATGTGTTTGCAAACCTGTGTGTGCGCACAAGTGAAATGGAGTCTGAGTGAATCTAACAGCAGCTTATGTAGGAGGATTTGAGCAGCATAAAATTTACTGGGTTTTGTTTTGTGTATGTATATTGTATGTGCTTGGTGCTCTGTGTGTGTGCATCTGTGTGCATGCATGTGTGCATGCATGTGTGTGTGTGTGTGTGTGTGTGTTGGCAGCTGTGTCCTGACAGAACGTCAGCCTTCATGATCCGGTGGCCTGAGACGTCACTTCTGCTGCTCATAAATCGTCTCCTCAGGAGGACAGGCAAGGAGAGGACAGACTGTGTGTGTGTGTGTGTGTGTGTGTGTGTGTGTATGTAGGTAGGAAGTTATATGAGATAGTATAAACTGATACTGGATCATGCACAATGATTTGTGACAGGCAGTAACTCTTTTTGGGTTGTCTGCAGTGAACCTGTTGGCTGTGCAGGAAGAGGCTTTAAAGAGCATTTCAGATGTTTTTCTCTCAGGAGAAAACACGTTGACACATTTCCCGACTTTCTGTCAGAGCTGAGGTGCCTCAGTTGTAGTGTTTCCCATCTAATTAAAAAGTAAGAGCTTTGTGATGATCTTTATCGTGTCCAAAAAAGAAATGCTTTCCTGTTTTCTTTGAAATAGCAAAGAACCTCAAACAATGATCACTAAGAGCAATTTATTTCTGGAGACATTCATTAATGAGAGCCTTTAAATTCTTTGCTAAGCTTGACCACAAATATATTAGTGACAACTTGAAATCTGTACTCATGTAAAAACACTCCAGCAGAGCTGCAGTTATTAATTATCTTTTGCCAAAAGTATCAAAAGTCCAGAAGATATTTCACTTACTTTGATATTGAATTTAAAAAATGACAGACGAACCAAAATAAGTATTTTGACTAAAAATGACTTTAATTATGATTTTTATATAGATATAATCTTCAGCTGTTCAGCTTACATGCATACTTTTATGTTCACTAATTACAGCTGACTTCATGCTGGTGGTAAAATCAAAATAAACTGCAGTACATTCGAGCGCAGTGGCAATATAGACAAATATAATTACATGCACTTGCGTGGGCAAATATAACTATATTAATTAAATGTAATGTCAAAGCTCACTTATCAAAACAAACTAACTATATTTATGTCACCTGTTAGATTATTTTTGTACAAAAAATATAAATACTATGAAACAGTTGCTAGTAAGTGTTTTAAATTGCTGCTAAAGATGACAGTCAATAAACTATATGAATTTCCTCTGCAGAACCTGAACCTTACAAGAGTCTGTTCATGATATGCTATATTCATCAACTTCCCTTTCATCTTGAAAGCAGCAGAGGAAGTGTCATTATTAAAACAGATGTATTCAATCACAATATTACCTCCACAGGAAAGAGCTGATATCTTCACAGGATGTGAGACGGTACCAGACAACCCTGGAAATAACTCCAAATCAAAGACATACTGCAAGTATTTATTAGTGAAATAAAGTCCTTTGTGGTTATAAGCACATTTGGATGCAAATGACATCAAAGTTTATGTATCCTCCTTTCACACTGTGCCGTTTCACTGTCCGGTGACTATGTAGTCTGTGTCTACTAGCATATTTATGGAAGCTAAGTACCCATCATCCTGCTCCATTACCCCCATGCAGCATTATTCTGCTCAGTTTTCCAGGGTTTGAACCAGGTTTTGTCCTGACTCAGCCCGTTGTCCTTCACCCCTCCTGCTGAGACTATGTGTGATCCAGTACGTAGGACCCAACCTGTGTGAGGACTGAATTCTTAGTTCCAGCAGGAGTAAACATCTCCGAAAACGGCAGAACAGGAGGGGGAAAAAATGATGGCGTCACATTTTTGGAGGAAGTTTGCATTAAAAAATAAAAGTCCATTGTTTTTCCTCAGAGTGAAACTATACTTAAAACAGTCATATTTTTTCCTCCCTTTACCAGCACTGAAACCTTCATGAAAAAGTTGACAAATCTCAACTTCACCAAATTATTCCAGGAATGTCCCAAAACACCTCGACGCTATCATTAGCCGGGACTTTAGCATGTTTGAAACTTGTTGACTCTCGTATTCTTTTTACCTTCAGGTAACCAACACTGCAACCGCATGACTTTAGCATCATGAACGAACATCCTGGACAGGTGCGTGCTCATCAAAGCCTTCATAGTTGTACCTGCCAGCTGGCTTTAAGCATGCATGTAGGTAAGCGGTGCAGTCTGTTGATTGACTGAATTTACAGCCATCTTTATAACTGTGGTCACAAATGCAGTTTTCATATTTTTTGAGTGTTGTAGTGGCAGTGACAGTTGGCTCTTGATCTCGATCCGTCACTTTGTACTTAAATACCTCATCATCACTCCCAGTCTATGGCTGAATTCTCCTCTAATGAAACGTGTCATGATCTTGTTAATTTGTTACTGTTACTTTGGTGTATAATATTTTAAAAAAAATGATACTAAGCAACATCGTCTGACAGACTCGTGCAGTAATTCTTACACACTGTTGCGAATTGCTTTAAAAACAGCACAGCATTTTCTATACAGCACAGTGCTGAAAATTTGGATTACTGCAGCCATGAATAGCTGCCAGTATGTTGTTACAATATAATGTTGAAGTTGACTTTTATAGTTCAGTAACAGTCACACCTGCATTGCACCTCAACCTCTGACTAACTGCCAACCCACCTCCCCATACGAGCTACAGACCAGTAGAGTTTTTAAGGAATGCATCATATGATCACTTTGAACTACGGAAACTGACACCTAGGAAACAAATCTGTAAATCTTGGTTCCTCCGTTACTTTAATTATTCCACTTGCAAATTTTTACCATGTGTTTAGGACATGCGCCACTCTGAAAATGTCTTTTCACCCACGAATTAGTACTGAGTGGGTTAACCATGAAATCAGATTTCCTCTACAAGGAATCTGCCTCAGAGTTATTTAAGTGTGTAACTGCTAATTAGTCAATATAAAATCCTCTCTGAAGGGATCTATATCGCTGCCCTGCGAAAAAATGAGAGAAACTACTTCATACTCCATTTCAGGGACTGACCTTTAGATAAAATTTTATGAGTGGTGTGATTGTGTATTTCCTGGTGCCAGAAAGCAAAAAAGTCCTGGATGGATTTGGGAAGAGCCATTAGCAGCATTATCTCCTGCGCTGCGAGTCTGCAGATGTGATTCAAGTGAAGAAAGAAAGGAGCTTTGTAGTGAGTTTCAGGCGGCGGCCTTCAGAAGGACATTTTCTATTTATCAACTGAGCCAGACTAACTGCATGAACTTATACATCAACAGCAACCACAAAAGTAAGATACACCTATGTGGAACACGGTGCATGCATACAGTGTGGACGAAATGATTCACCCTCTATATTTTGAAGGATGTTTTCCTTTTGGAAAGATGTTAATCCAGAATCCTGTTTCGCTCTTTGTTTTAGAAAATCCACTCTGATGTTCTGTACTGATGGATGTAAATGACCTCAGGTGACTCGGAGCCAGCAGCCAAACACAATATTTGTATGTTAGTGGGATCCTGTACATCTCTTAGGAATGCATGCTAGTTGGTTATGAAATTGGTGGAGGGATAGACTTAAGTGGACATATTCAATGGGTTGTTTAGGAATGCTGTGGCAGCCCGAATAGGATCACAAACCCGCTTCCCGTCTGTACCCGTGTCTCATAGCCATCCAGCCAGTGTAGGAACGCCAGATCCTCTAATGTCCCCTAACTTTAAAATTGAGCTGGTGCCCACAGGCCTCCATGTTAAAATATCCAAGTTAAGAGGAGAAATGAGAAATAAACATATTTACAGCCTACTGTGAAAAATGTTTTTAATTGTTGTGGCTTTTTTCCCCCTCTTATCTCTGGATATTTATTTTATTCACTTTAAATGTTCCCTTTAGAAGAAAACTTGTTAAACCGTTTAGCGAGGTTTAATCCAGTACAGTATTTGTCTAACTAGCATAGGCTGGAAAAGAAAAAGAAATGATAATGATACTCATGAGCTAAAATTGAAGTACACAAATGAATGAGTAATGTGACAGTGACTACAGCCATCTTCTATATATAACCTGTGCTCATGAATCTCATTTTTGCTTTGACAAAATGGTCACTAAAGTTCTCGCCTCTGATGTATAACCTTGTGAACGACCTAGACGTTGAGTGACTCTGCTTCTAAAGGACAACTCTTCAGTTCTTGGATTAAGGACTCATCCTGTATGGTCCTGTATTGATATGGAAATTAATATTTCAGCCTTTGACAAATGTCTTTGTGAATGCTTTTAAAACTCTATTAAAAGCCGTCTATGGATTTGGCTGAAATGAGAATCTCTGCCGCTTCAAAATTTTGGAGACTGTTTTTAAAAGCTGACTGACACAGAAATGGAAGAACTTCTGGTACTTTTAAGGGATAATAGGCAACTCAGCTGACAATAGCTTACAGACTCCGTCCTCTACACTTTACGCCACCCTGAAGGGGAATTCTGGACATCTTGTAATGCTCTTTGAAAGCAGATATGCAGAATTTTTTCAGCAGATATGAAACAGAGCCTCCTGTCATTGTACTGGAAATTCACATCAATGAAAGGAAAATAAATAAAGAAAAATAACAATAATAATAATTTGCCCTTGTTGCAGAAAAGTCCTCTGTCTTCCCCTTTCCCACTCCTGTTCCTCCTTAGTTCCTTCTATTCTCTCTTTTCTCTTTCCCTTCATTAATAAGAACAAGAGATTCAGTTTCTATAACCTTACACTCGAGATGCTTGCCCTTTTCCGCACACAGAGATATACAAGTTACTTTCACCTACCAAGGTTAATTGAGATGTTAAGGATCACAGCACGATGACTGGTGTGGTCACTCCTGGGCATCAGGGCTGCACCGAGCATGCCTGGTTACCTGCCCTTTCTGCAGCTATAAAAACGAGGCGGACACAGTGATTAACACTGCATTTTTGCATGACCCGTTCAGGCCGTTTCATATCCTCGCAGTGAGGGAGATAAAAAGTAGAAGGCTAGCAGATCTGCTGCAGCAGATCCACAGCCTCTGGGCCCTGTCAATATTTCATACACTGTTAAATATTCAGTGCATGTTTCCTGCCAAAACCTTGATAATCCAGTTATGACAAAACAATGAGATGATTTTGTTTAGGAAAAAGATTCTTGGTGCTTTTTTTGTTGTTGTTGTTAATTCCTGCACTAGTATCAACTGTCAGGGACATCCTTTTCTCACAAATGTAGTTTACTTAAATTTTCATATTCCCCAGAAATCTAGATCTGTAATTGTTCCACAGCATCAACACTAAAGGACAAACTGTCTCCTTTGCAATCAAAGCACCATTTAAATCTGTAAGAAATTTTCTGGGAAAACTGAAGACCGGTATAATAAATGCATGGGCATGCAGTCAGTACAAGCAAGGCAAGCACTGCTTAACCAGTTAAATCTATTAACAACTAATTAAAACAAAATGGAAATGATTTCCCTCCTTTTGTCTCCAGACAAACTTCTGTCCCAGAAAGGATCTCATATTGCCTGTTTGCATCTACCCTGTATTTTCTCTGGAAGCTAATTGGCCATCAGCCTGAGAATCTGTTTCTTTTTTTTCCCCATTTATTAACCCCCCTGTAGATATTGACACTTAACGATGTCATGTAATGCTCACGATTTTTAATTCTGCTCCGATTTATTTGAACACATTTTAGTGTACTTTGGCAAACGAGGACATGTTGTCCTCACAGGACAACCCTGCTGTATAATTTGATAGAATATGATCCATTACTGTAGATTAAACTACCCAACAGACTATGAAGTATTTCAGTACAGCAAAAATACTAAGTAGTGCGGCATTTTCAGTAGTATGGTACTTACATTACTACTTTTATTAAAGGAAAGGCTCTGAATAACCGCCTCCAGATCATTGTCAGCTAATCTTAATTAAGCTTTGGTCATTTTTGAGCAAAGATTTCTCATGGTTGCTTTTATCTTTCCAAATGTGAACATTTCCTCTTTTTTTTTGCTTTTTTTTTTTTTTTGCTTCATATTTCTGAAATTGATTAACTTTGGGCCACTGGTTAAATAAAACCTGACATTTCCAGACACTTTGGAAAATGTTTTTAACTTTACCTTCTGATTTGTAAAAGTTTGAAAGTGTTGCTCGGTGCTTCAGAGTCACTGTGACATGGTTAAAGATGAGTGTTTAAATCTTAATTTCCAGTGAAGGGAAACACAGCTGGGGGTGGGGGGGTGGGGGGACCCTGCCACTCGCTTCACCTCTGAACACTGAACCAGAAGTTTGGTGTTTTTTCAGTCATGAGACTTACATCAGCTCAGAGCAGCTGTTACGCTCAAAGCTCTTGAGTGTGTCTGCCGGCCTTGAAATGCTCGACATCCTCGGCTTTTATTAGTGAAGGGAGGGAGCGTGTTTCTGATTCTGTACCAGTGTTTTAAAATACCAACAGCCTCAGTCTGGAGCCTCCCACAGCACAGCTCATTAAGGATTCAGGAGAGGAGGCTGTGCATGAGAGAGAGAAGGATATAAAGGGAGTTTTAGCACTAACCAGGCCCTGAGTCTATCACACAAACACACACACTGAAGTACACATCCTGTCTCTTGCCTCACCCTTTACCCAATCACACTTAAGCATGATGATACTGTCCATTAGCATTGACTGGCTTTGCTGATGTTAGCACAAAAAGTATACACACACACACACACACACACACACACTCACACACACACTCACACACATACAGCCTCACCTCTCCCCTTGAGAGATTCATTAGCAGATCACAGTGGATGACTACCACATGCTGGGTGTGTGCAGAACGTGGAGAGAGACATGAGGAGACACAGGAAGTAGTTTCTGGTGGAAACGGAGTGTTCAGGGCGTGTAGCCAGCGTCAACACGAGCGGAGATGTGTAGTATTTACCTCCTGAGTTACAGTAAAATCCATCCATTTAACCATGCTGGACCCAGCAGTGACTCCATAGATATTCTGTTAACCAAAATCTTTCATTGTGCTAAAAGTTTTACCTCAAAAAGAAAGATTATTGTAACATATGCAGTATAGATTTCACTCACAGATTTCACAGCACATCACATTATTCTCCAAAGTGCACCAACAGTACATGGACAGTGGAGCAGTCCCAACTCCCTGAATCAGGCCCATCTGTCAGTCAAAGCAGCCATGAATCTAAAAGCCTGACCAGCATCCAAATGGATGAGTTATAAATAGATTTGCCACCTGTACAGTTTTATGAAGTGAGAAACATCCAAAGCCCACCGGGTTTTGTGGCAGGTTGTAAAGTTGGACATTTTAACATGAGAGTCTGTAGAGACTGACTCGCTGTTCGAGCCAACCTCATGTGTAGATGAACTGCAGATGTTGGCATTTCAGCCAAAAAGGTTGCCCCTCAGTTTTTTTTTTTGCTTAATACTGTAAAATGCATTCCATGTTTTTAATTACCCAGAATATATTTGAGTAGCCTTATTTTTAGGTTGGCATAAAAAAAAGCAAACTTTTTTTTTTTTTTTTGTTACAGGGATTATTCATACCCGCCCTTTCTGTGTGCATTACTACATTTCTTGGCATGTTACCACCATATGTAGAGCAGGGTGAACCACTGGCAGGTTTGTGTATGTTTCCCCCATGTGCATGCACATATTCATATGCATGAAACAAACTATTTTCTTTGGAATAAAGGGTGATAATATTGTAGAGAAGACGAACAAAAGCACAGAGACACAATCGCATATAAAGGGTGAGCAAACAAAATAACAACCTGATCTCAGCAGACTATTTTTTTTATTTAGTTAACCTTATGCTAAATCTGAAATCAATTTAAGTAAAGTCTCGATAAAGGCAGCTAAGGAAAAGTTTCAATTCTTCCAAAATGGCAGCATAAAAGAATAAATGCCTCCAAACTTCACTAATGTGGAGCGTTTTCCCACCTGAATCCAAACCTCCAAGTAGATAAGCCATTTATGAATGCAGCAAAAGTCTCCCATCTGAGCACCTACCCGGATGAACTCATTTGCATACACTCAAAATAATACCCGACTGTGCAGTGTTTCTGCATCTAATAATCCTCCAAACTCACTGATCTATCACTCAAACTGGAATTTACTGGATTGTGTTTCTTTGTCTCAGCAGTACCAGAAGAAACATTAGCAGCTCGGCCCATTAACAAAGGGCAATTTTCACTCCGAGTGCTAACTGCTGCTAAAGCTAAAATGAACACTGAGGTCAGAAGCTCCAGCGTATCGGTCAGTTTCCTGTTTC
Organism: Pterophyllum scalare; assembly: GCA_024447675.2. Classification (NCBI taxonomy): domain Eukaryota; kingdom Metazoa; phylum Chordata; class Actinopteri; order Cichliformes; family Cichlidae; genus Pterophyllum; species Pterophyllum scalare. The sequence goes on from JAMQGT020002654.1 coordinate 58,289, forward strand.
TGGTCCACTTCTGTCTTTTACACCCCCCCCCCCCGCTGCTGCTCTGAAATGGGATTTAAAGCCAGCACACAAAGCAGTGAATGACAGTGTTGGCAGACACTGGAGGCAAACTTATAATACACTTACACGCTGTAATGTACTTGGACTCACACATGCAGCTAATAGCGGAGGGAAGCGCTCCCTGCTCCTCATGGCGTCCTTGTATTCGGTGTGAGTTGTGTATCGATGCAGACAGAAAAAAATGTGTGCCAGTCACAAATGCATGACAGGTGTGTTTGTGTGTAATTATTTGCATCCTTGTTGCTATAAGCACATTCACATGTGACTGTGTGTGTGTGTGGTTCTGTGCAGCTATGGCGACACAGTGAAGTTATTGTTGTGTGTACTCGTAGTGATGTTAATTCAACTAACATGGCTGAGTGGAGACCAACAACCAATCTCAATGAGAGGAGGGAGTCAGAGATGGAGGGTGAGCGAGAGAGGACGAGTCTGACTGATATCAGAGAGAGAGGAGGGTAACAGAGGGATGAAGAAAGGGAAGAATGGAAAAATGGAACAAAGAATTAAGAGGAAGGAAGGCAGTGAAGCAACACCATGAAGAGGAACAAATAAGAATGGGGAAAAAGGAATAAAAGAAATGAGCAGGGAGAGGAGGAGGAATTGTGAGAATAAAGTACTGAAAAGACATCAAGTCCAGACATGAGAGTTTGTGACATTCCTGCAGGTGATAAAGGTGTACAGCATCTTCATACTGGTTTTAAAACAATAAAATAAAAATAAATAAAAAATTGTAAAAAAAAAGAAAAGGGGGTTTTCAAAGGACCCTCTGGTAGTCTGGTAACCTACATCTCCAGGCTGTACCCCACCTCTGACCTTACAGCTGGGATAGGTTTCGTTGCAACCCTGTGACCCTAAATTGGATAAGTTTTCAGAGACTCCAGGACTTTTTTCCCCCACCAATGATGGTTTTGTTTTCCAAAAAGTTTTCCTTTCTCCTTTGGTCCATAGTATTTTCTGAATAAATCCTTATTTGTGCTGGTATTATGTGAGGGGACATAGCAAATCTTTTGCACAACAGGTGCCTCCACTTTAAGCTGATTTGAGATTTCTACATTACAGGTACGTAAGTTACAAAGCGTCTCCTTAGAACCTGCCTTAGGGTTTTTATGTTCGACATCTTATGAATCACCTGGGCACCTCCTGGGTGGAGTATTCCAGGAATGTCCTACTGGCAGGAGGCCCCGAGGCAGAATCAAAGACACGTTGGAGAGATTATATCTCCCGGGCCTGGGAAAGTCTCAGTGCTCCTCCGGATGAGCTTGAGGAGGCGGGAGAGGGAAGTCTCATTATATCGGTTTAGACTGCTGCCCCCCATGACTCAGCTCCAGATATGTGGCAGAAAATGGATGGATGCATGGATGGATGGATGGATGGATGGATGGATGGATGGATGGATGGATGGGGTAAAGGATGCCGGTGGCTCTGACAAAATGCCATCAATTGCTAGGCCAGCACACCAGTAGGAATGATCTTTAGTTGAAGTTGAATCTAAGAACATTTTTATAAATGAGGCCCCAGGAGTTCATGTCAAAGTGAAGGATGAATGTGACAGCTCCAGACTGTGACACTTTTTTCCCCTGAGAGCACAAAATGTCAAACTGCTCCATCCACTGTCAAGAGGGGTTTTGACTGAGTCACAGTTTAAAATAATCCTTAATAATCGTATACTAGGCCTTGGTGCAACCCCTCAGTTCATCTTCTGTTCCTCTTCCCTTAAGGTCACCCTCCCTTTAAGCCAGCTTTCTTCAGATTGTCTGCTCCACAAAGAGAGAAGTTTGAACAGCAGATGGATAGGGCATCTGTGCCCTTACATACAAATCTCAGTATGTGAAACACAATCATCCACCACTGGAATGATATAAATATGTCACCGAAAATACAGAAAAGCAAAATAAATCCATCTTAAATTTGGCTTAAGTTAGAAACGATCAGGATGAAAAGACACCAGAATTGACTGTTGGCAGGAAACAGGAAACATTATTTGGGAAACAGTGATAATGTAGTCATTTATATACCCCCCCACCCCCCACACACACACCCCAGTGATAAAGGTCATGTTCTGAAGCTGCAGTCACTGTGTCCATGTGCTGGCACAGTAACCATGCTGCTAGCTGCACAGTACGTGTTCTGTTGTACATTTTCTTCTGGTTGATAATCTTGTAAATATCAGGAGCTATAACAGTGAACTTGTTGAAAAGATTTACTGCAGTAGCTGAGGAGGAACTATAAATGTTAAAATTACCATTATCTCCTCTGCTCAGTGATAGTGTAGCTTCAACGTAGGAGCGAGTGGCAGATAAGCGGGCCCTCGGCCTGTGGTGGTTTGATGTATAATAGCTGCGATGTGTTATGAAGCTCTCTAAGCATTCATTAAGCCTTCATGCCTCCACTGTTTTTGCAATTATTGTTGACCTTTAAGAGGAAGGATTGATTTTCCAAACAAAGCGCGTGGCTCTGTTGCTTTCATCTGTTATACTGGAGTCATGCATACAACGCACACATGCACAATTCATCTCTGATGCAGAGGCTCCCTCTATGTTACAAAATATCACACTGATCAACTGGAAATAGTAAAACACACACTTGTGTCTTCTGGGTATGACAGTGAGAGAAATCATAAAGCACGTTTTTCCTGTCCTGATCGAAAAGAAATATTTGGGAAGCATGTTTTTCTTCTGTGGCCTCAGCATGCACCATCAGAGCTGATAACAAAGTCTGCATCAGTCAACTTGAACTTCATGTGTATTGAAAGCAAAGCAGCTGAACAGTATAAGAGCAATTTATATAACTGTAATTATGTTACTGTTGCAGTTATGTTGTTAGTTGTGTTACTTGCATTTATTGCACTCAAGGACAAGAGCACAATGGTAAAGCGCAAAGTCTCTCCAGGACAGAAACAACTGCATTATGCTGCTAACACAACTTCACCAAACATCTGCACAGACAACATGCTAACACAAAGCTAGAGAAGAACCCAGACTGATGATAATGCAGAGTACATGCTGACTCCAGCCCAGCAGCCAGAGCCTGATCTTCAGCAGAACTGTGATGAGCAGTCAGGCCTGCAGTTTAATATGTAACACATTACTTTTTTTTTTTGAGTAATGACCCCAACACTGGTGGTGACACAGTGGGTTTAATAGTGGCACTAGTAAGTCACATGTCATCAATGAGGTGAGGGGTTAATGTTACAAGTTCAAGTTAAGATCAATCATTTGAGGCCATTACAGTGGCTTCAATTTAGTTTAGAATGGATTTTAATGTTTTAATGTTTGTCATTAGAGCTGCGTCCATGCCTGAAGCGCTGCTTTGAAGCCAGAAGTCTATCTCAAGTCTCAACTACTTTGTGTAACCAGCAGCTATTGTGCCCATAGTCGCTTGAAGTTGTTGAATATCATTAAGTTTTTATGGCCTCTGATCACTAATTCACTGTGCATATCTCTCTAACATGCAATAACCATCAGCAGGATGCCTGGTTATTCCCCCGAACTCCAACAGTACTGGTGCAGCTACTTTTGCCTCTTATGTTCAAGCCGCAGAGCAACATTTTGCCTTTTATTGGTTGTGCTTGAACATTAACAGTATTTAAGACTGAACTAACAAACAAACTATTTCTTATCTTAAAGAGATGCTTGTCTAGTCATATCTAGTCCCTGGGTTTTATTTTCACTTAATTTCTATTTGTTTTATATTCAGTTTTTAGGTCTTATTCAGTGGATTGCACTGATTTTAAATTAGTTTTACTGCTCTATTGATGATTCTAATTTTTACTATATTGATTTTCTATTTTCGTTCCAGAATAAACTCGGGTCCCTCCTGTCTGTGCTACTGCACCATTACCTATTAGTATGTATATAGATATACAGTATATAGTATGTATATAGATAATGAAACAGTGGAAATAAAAAGCAGGTTCTGCACTAACAAATATACCGACTTGCTCCATAACCGCCTGTAAAGCTGCAACTGCTTAAAAGAGGGCTGTTACCTCACGGCAATCAATATTGCCGTGGCTCATGGAACAAGACACCCTGTGTGTATCTGTGCAACACCATCTGACAGAACAGCAGTGTCTGTAGCTCTGAGATAATGTTAAACTACTAATAAACAGCTGGCCAGTACAAAGACCAGATGAAAAGAATGTAAATCATGAAACAATAAGATGCAAAAATTATTCTTAATAAATTTTATGTGCAGTGGCTTTATAGATAGATACTGCAGCAGGAAAGTAAGGTCGAAACAGCAACAGCTTCAACATGTTCATTTTCAAGAGTAACTGAAAAACAAACTGTTACTTCAAATGGAGCGAAAACCAAGAACCAATGTATAAAATGAGCGGCAGGTCAGACTTCTAATAAAAAAATGGCTCCAACATGCTAAACATTTTAGTGGTGCTTAATGTCACCAGTAGGTGCTACTGCAAAGTAATTAGAGATTTTAAAAACATGGAATTGCCCTTTAGATAACTATATGGACATGACTCAGGATCACACTCAGAGAAGGCAATGTTCCCGGTGCTCTCAGTAGCAACATTTCCCTTTAATGTTCCTTCTTCCCTCCGCCTCCCTCTCCATCCCTGCACAACCCAGTGCATCACCATGGTAACAGGCTAAATAGTGAGGCGTTGTGGGTTAAGCATCACTCATCCGATATTTATTATCAGCCACTTAGATTTTATGGCCTTATGATGGGAAATCATCAATGGTCTGACCTGTGAGTGGAACTGTGTGTGGGTATACTTGGATTGCTCAAGTTGTGAGGACATAAATGTATCTACACAGTGACACTGTGGGGGCATTGTGAAAGTCCAAAAATGTTTAAAGGTGTCCCACTCACGGCCAGTTCCATGTGTTTGTTGCTGGGTTCTACTGGAGCAGCTTTGCATGAAATTTGAACAGCAGGTGAGTGGATGTCTGCTCCCTGTGACATCATATAGAGCCAAGAGTAGAAAATACTGTCTCAAACAACACATTTAGGGCTTAGCCCTGAGCTCAAATAAGCCCATTAGCTCCCTTCCTCCTTCCTTTAATCAAACTTTCTTCTGATTAGTTGCCCCTCATAAGTAGAAATGTTTTAACAGCAGGTGGGTGCCTGTGATGAGCATATTAGCGATGTCCACAGGGACATAATACACAAGAGTGGAAACACTGAGTGTAAAACAATCCTTTTTTGGCTAAAAAAAATAACCACAAGTAGTGGTTAGTGTCTGTAGGAAGTAAAATAACCAACCAACAGTGCCTCAGACTGAAACGTGATATAGTGAGTGTGATTGTTTTACAGGTGAAAGCACATGAAAAGGTAGAGGAAAGGAAGCAGAAACACAGAAATAAGGAAGCACCTGACAATAAAAGAAACTCACACAGGAAAATAAAAACAAGATAAGAAACTTTCTACAACAACTCGCATCTCCTCCCCCTCCTCCTCTCTGCTCCCTTTTCTTCTATCCCACCTCTGTTGCCTGCAGCGGAAAACATTATTCTGATATGAACTGATTTCTGCACTGATTACACATGATCCTGCAACACTTAAGCCACTTCAGATAAATGAGACAGAGCACTGAGTGTTTTTATGTACTGCTGTGTGTGTGTGTGTGTGTGTGTGTGTGTGTGTGTGTGTGTGTGTGTGTGTGTGTGTGTGTGTGTGTGTGTGTGTTCAGGTATGTGTGTGTGTGTCTGTGTGCAGCTGGCCCATTGGCTGAGGCAGGTTTTGATAGATTGTTCTGGACATCCCTCTAATGACTCGCTCAGGTTTACTCCTGCGAGCGAAGCCTGTCGCTTCCGCTAAGAGGCCCGTGATTGGTCGGGGGTACAGCCCTGCCGCCTGCTGGGTCCTGTGCGTGACGGACTTGAGGCTCAGCTCTCACTTCTTCCATCACACACATTATTTATAAAGCAGATCGTTTCAATGACAGTCACGAAATATTTTTTATTGAAGTGTGAAAGGCAGATCATTGAAGTGAAGGTGGCGTCCCACCGTGAGATAAAGGACCAGAAAGTGAGCACAGCACAATCACCTGTTCATCCTTTGAAGGGCCAAATATGGAGGTTTGTTTTGTTCTGGATGATTAACTGATGTTCTTCACTGTTTCAGTCCCACATTATTCTGGTTTAGTCTTTTTCGGCAGGTAGAACAATAAAACAAATCCACTGAGTTATAATCTTCCAACAGAAGAAAGAAACATGATTACCAGTAAGCCTGTGTAAATTCCAGAAATTGATTATCAACATGCCCCCAGCCCCCACATCAAATAAAAATTAACAAATCTAATCTCCCCCTCCTTTCTCTCATCCCATAAATTAAATATATCTTAAGTACTACGTCTGTTCTCTAAGTATGAGCCTGAGTGTTTGTTTCCAAGGTAAATAACCAAACTGTTTTTTGTGTTTTCTTTGCCTTTCAGTTCTGTTTTTCCTTTTTCTTCACTGCCTGTTAGTTTCAGAAAGGTAGATTTAGTATACAGTGCTTTTTTAGGCAATAGAGTGCTTCCATCTTGTGGCTCTGATAAAGAGCCTTCCCTGTTTAAACATGACAAAGCCAGCTCATAAAGAAGTGCTACTCCTAGTTTCGTGTGGAGGCTTGACATCACAGACCCCTCACCCTCAGCCCTATCCCACACCGGCGGGCAGACCTGGAACACCCGCTGTGAGCTTTATCATCCAACATCCAGAAACCAGAAGAAGAGGCTGCTGTGGGAGCACAATAATTCCCAAGAAGCCAGAATCTCGCTTTCTCCCTCCCTCCGTGTTTTATCAGTCTGCATGTCTACAAAGCAGACAGCGAGGAGATAGGAAAACGTGCTGAGACTACATGTTCTCTGCCCGATTTACTCCCCAAAATACACACCGAGGGCTAAAAACAGAGTGGGACCTGGCTAAGAGTGAGGAGGGAGGATCTTTAAACACACCGAGCCTGATCTGGGTTATATGGACTCTGCTGTGCACCCTCGCTGTTTGTCCTTCTGTTTAACAGTGAAGCATAAAATAATGTTGGCCCAGAGTTCATGAGCTGCTTTCGGTGTTGGAGAAAAGAGGTTTGAGGTTTGGAGAGGAAGCAGAATAATAAAGCAAGATGGCACAGGCATCAACAGCACATTCATAAAATTCATAATTTAGCCAACAGTACTGTACAAAAGTCTTGAGTTATCCCTAATTTGTTTATATTTTGATTCCAAGGAGCGAGATTTCCTGGAGCAATGGTTCTTTGGACTTCCTAAAGGTCTTTCAAAGTCTTTCTTTGGACAGTGGCTGCTTTTTCACAGATTTTTAGTCCAGCCTTTGTACCTGACCAAAGGAATGGTCTGTTTTTGTTTGTTTGGGGGTTTTTTTTGTGTATGTTGAATCACTTAACACTGACCTATAAATCATTCAAGCACTGAAAAAAGCTACCTAACTCAAGGAACTGGCCTGTGTTGTCTATACATAGATGATTGATGAAGAAAAAAAAATGTAACTAGAGGTACTTTGTTACTAACAGCACCCTTGCAAAACACAATTTATTCCCCCTTTCTTCAATTGAATGTATGAAAAATGCCAAAGATAACACAACTTGTAAGACATAAAATAGTATTTTTGCACCAACAAGGTGATTGCTAAAGTGCTATCAGCTGAAAACGTGGCATATCTCACCATGATGTGCAGAGTGTCCTTAAAAACATTTGAGGAAACTGGACAGGTGGAGAGCAAAAACAAGTGTCGAGCCTAAATAGAAGTAAAAATATTTACTGCAGATGAATAATATCTGAAAGTCATGTACTTAAGAAACAGATAAAAAAAAAAATCCAGCAAAGATCTGACACAGGACCTGCGAGATACATCTGACCCTTCAGCTGATCCAGCTACTGTTCCCTGAAGCCTCATCAGAAATGGTCTTAAGTGAGGAAACAGGGAGAAAAGGCTGAGGTATGCCAACTTACACAAGAACTGTCTGCAATGGGTCTGATGGAGTGATGAATCCAAACTTGAAAATGTCTGGTTTGTGAGGGTATCTTGTCCAGATTATTGGAATTATGAATGCAGGAAAGCACAATTAGATCTTTATTCACCATGCAGTAATACCATCTGGAAAGCATCTGATTGGCAACGGCTTCAATTTTCAACATGATCCCAAACACACTGCCAATTCAGTGAAAGCATGTCTGCCCTGAGCTATCCTTTTACTGTATGACATGCCCAAAATTCCTCACCCAGGAGGCATCCCAGTCAGATGTCCAAACTACCCCAAGTAGTTCATTTAGATGTGGAGAGTCCCAGCTCTGCTCTGAACCTTATCTCTAAGGGTGGGTCCAGACACCCATGATGATAGCTCATTTTCTTTTGTATTCTTTCAGTCACTACGCACAGTTCCTAGCCATAGTTGAGGATGTATATCTAGAATGACCAGTAAACTGACAACTTCATCTTAGCTCTCTTTTCTACAACTAGAACAGACTCTGCATCATGATAGTCAGTCACCCTGCTCCATTCTTTCTCTACTCAAGAAAAAGACCTAATCTTGAGCACACAGGTTACCATTTTCTGCCCATGAACTGTGGCCTCAGACTAAGTCATACCAGCTGTTACTGCAGCTATGGCAAATTACCCCAGTCCAAGGTGGAGGTTACATTAAATGAAAGTAACAGGATCCGAGGATCATCTGAGACTACAGAACCACACACCCTCCACTACTTTTCTCTACCTGTAAATTCTGTCAGTAAAAGTTATGAAAACAATGACAAAGGTGACAAAGGGCAGCCCTGGAGGAGTCCAACGCCAATTGCGACAAGTCTGAGCTATTGCCAGCAAATCCAAGCATCACTGAACGATCCAGTACACAGTACTCCTGAAGTGACCTCCATACAACAGCCCAGAGGTCTGTTTGCAAGTCAATAAAACATATGGTTGAGCAAGCTTAGAGAGATCCTTACATTTTGGTCAGTGTGTAACATGGAGTCATTACAAAGGATAAATAAGCTGAATTTTTACACCAACATGAGCCTCAAAGAGCTGCATATTCAGATTAAGCTGTTAAAGGGAGCTAGTCAGTATTTCAAATTTTTAACTATTTACTGTTTAGTTCAGCGTTTCATGTCTGTTATTCTTACAATACAAATAAAAGCCATACATTTTTGCTTTCCATGATGACTGCTAAAAAGTATGCAAATGTAAGTTTAGCAGCGGGGGAAGCTTTAGTTCTCTTTTCCCTTTTAAATCTCTTGTTGATGCAGTTATTAAAAGACTTGGTTTTTTGCTCCATTATATCACCATTAGGCCTCCATAAATTCTTATATTCCCCTGATATGATTTCTCTGAAAGGACAGTCTCCCATTCAGCAGCACTCGGGCTCAACACGGCCCAGTCTGACTGCTCAACTACTCAACATGATTACACTGCATTATTTTCCTGGCTTCAAAGGCTTCTGCAAAGAGCACTGCAGATTCAAATGAGGAACAGACAGCCTCAAAGCCTTTAATCATAGTTTTGCACCTAATGCTGATCCATTTTTCTGCATTTCTAAATGCAAATGTAAATGAAACAAAATGTGCAACAATGTGCCAAATGTGACCTTTGTGAGGACCTGCTGGAGATAAGGTGGCGTTTGCAGCCGGTCAGCCGACCAATCAGAGAAGCCCCATGCCGTGGATGCAGTTGCTGAAAATATAAAATCACTGCTCCTCCTCACTTTGAGGTGACAGCAGCTCCAGGGAGTGAAATTATATGTTGCATTATATATACGTACAAACATAAGGCATCTGCGTGTGTGTGATGTTATGTAAGAGTCCACAATGTGATATGTGATATGATGATGCTTTGTTCCCACGCATGGAAATTAGCTCTAACAGACTAACAGGCTGCAGAGCTAAGAGTGGGTGTATAAGTATGTGTGCACCTCAATCACATCTACACATCTGAACGTTTGGATTTTTGCTTAAAAATATGACACCGTAAGTGGAAACCCACTCCCACACAAAGGCAAAAACCACTCTTATTGACATATTAACAATACTCAATGTTAAATATCAGACAGAATCAAAGTACTTCACCACATCACTGAATAATTGTGACAGTATCACCATTAAAGCATTCTCAGATATTTCCATTCCTCCTGATTACACTGACTCACAATCAGATTTCCATCACGCAAAAGGAACTTCATACAATTCTCTTTATGATCTAAATCTATTGTTGTAGTTGAAGCTGTTTTTTGTAAACAATTAGCAAAGCAGCAGTAGCTGCTTATTAATTGTAACTGATCCCAGTATTTCAGAGCCCCTTGATCAACAGGTTCTATTAAAAGAGCTCAGTGTTGTATTACCAAAAATACCACCAAAAATACCTACTGAGATTAAAACACATCAATTAAAGATTGTTAGATATAAAGTCAGTGTTGCTGTCTGAAACTCCAGCAGTTCTACTGTACCTTGATTCAAAGTTCTAGCAAGTATACCTTAAGTCAATTATACTTTATCAAGATGTGCCAAGCATTCTCTGACCCCAGCTTCTCCACGGTGAGGTGAATTATATCTTTATAAATATCTTTGGCCATGACCACTGTAACTTATGTTAATACTCTTTCATGTAAGAAACAGCATTGTGTGAAGGTCGTGTGAACAGCCAAAAATGTGTGTTGAGCTGATCACTGACCTCTGCCTGTACATCGTCATTTGAGGCTGCTCATTGTCTTCATGTTTACCATATATATATATATATATATATATATATATATATATATATATATATATGTATGTGTGTGTGTGTGTGTGTGTGTGTGTGTGTATACATATATATATATATATATATATATATATATATATATATATATATATATACATACATATATATATATATATATATACATATATATATATATATATATACACACATATATATATATATATATATATATATATATATATATATATATATATATATATATATATATATATATATATATATATATACATATATATATATACATACATATACATATATATATATATATATATATATACACACACACACACACACACACACAGGTGCCGGTCATAAAATTAGAGTATTATGAAAAAGTTGATTTATTTCAGTAAAAGTAAAAAGTGAAACTTGTATATTATATTCATTCATTACACACAGACTGATATTTCAAATGTTTGTTTCTTTTAATTTTGATGATTATAACTCACAACTAATGAAAACCCCAAATTCAGTATCTCAGAAAAGGTTCAATATTGAAGATACCTGGTGCCACACTCTAATCAGCTAATTAACTCCAAACACCTGCAAAGGCCTTTAAATGGTCTCTCAGTCTAGTTCTGTAAGCTACACAATCACGGGGAAGACTGTTGACTTGACAGTTGTCCAAAAGATGACCTTTGACACCTTGCACAAGGAGGGCAAGACACAAAAGGTAATTGCTAAAGAGGCTGGCTGGCTGTCCACAGAGCTCTGTGTCCAAGCACATTAATAGAGAGGCAAAGGGAAGGAAAAGATGTGGTAAAAAAAAAGTGTACAAGCAATGGGGATAACCGCACCCTGGAGAGGATTGTGAAACAAAAGCCATTCAAAAATGTGGGCGAGATTCACAAAGAGTGGACTGCAGCTGGAGTCAGAGCTTCAAGAACCACCACGCACAGACGTATGCAGACATGGGTTTCAGCTGTCGCAGTCCTCGTGTCAAGCCACTCTTGAACAAGAGAGAGTGTAAGAAGCGTCTCGCCTGGGCTAAAGACAAAAAGGACTGGACTGCTGCTGAGTGATCCAAAGTTATGTTCTCTGATCAAAGTCAATTTTGCATTTCCTTTGGCAATCAAGGTCCCAGAGTCTAGAGGAAGAGAGGAGAGGCACAGAATCCACGTTGCAGCAGGAAACTGTAATCATGAGGCGCAAGTATTAGAAAAGAACAGGTTTCAGAACACAGCACATGCTGATTCCTGTGTCAAAGGACCTTTATAGTGATGGTCAGAGACTTGAGCTCAGGCTTCAGACTGCTGCTTGAGCTGTTATTTTTTTCAAGCTTAGATCTGTATGATGTCACAGTGAGGGAGGATATCCTTAATATAATCATCTCACGAACCTTTCAGCAAGAGGCAGCCAATCAGAAGACAGTTGTCTTAAAGGGGGGGAGTTAGAAGGGCCAGTTTCAGACAGAAGATGATCTAAGAGGCTGCACCACGGTCCAGTATAATATAAATAAGAATTATTTTGAACTTTTTTAAACTTTAAATCATGCAAAGCTTCTCCGGGATCAAAGATTTAAAAACAATGGATTTACACATAAGCAGAATAGGTTCCTGTTTATGTGCAAGTTTTCCTTAAAAATACAGCAAGAATGACATTTTTCTACTCTTCAAGAGCTATGCTTAATTGATCTGATTAGTAAATTGTAGCCCACAGTAGACACTGATAGACAGATGGCTCATCACCATTACCTGCCAGTTATTTTCTGAAAAAGCATGTTCTTTTCCAAACTGTTTCCAAGGACAGCTTCCAAGATAGTTATGTGGAACAAATCACATGGTGTCTCAGGTTTGGTACGTTAATGATTCAACAATAAAAATAAATAAATAAAAAAAAGATAAAACTCAGTTGCATCATCCTAAAAACAAATGTAACATTATTGCACTTCATGACAGAATTAAACATAATATTTTATGCAGTTTTCTAACTGAGTGTTCGTATGAAGTCTATTTTCATTCCACAGTCTACATAAAAGGTACTTCTGGTCGCCGAGAGTCTTAGCAGTGCATATTTTTCATCTCATCCCATTTTGCCCACAGCAGATGAGCTTTGAGGTTTTCAGCTGAGCACACCTGATCCAAACAATCAGGTGTGATTAAAGCACTGAAGGACAACTATACCATTGCTTTCAATGCCAACATGAATCCTCTTTCTCACTGAAAATAGTGCTGTAGTGTCTAAATGGATGTTTTCATTCGAGTGATTTCATCACAAAACAGCTACGCTGACCAGAATGTGAGCTAAGGTACTCAGTTTACCACAATTATAGTTTTTGCATAATTTTACATTTAGATGACAAAGTTATGGCATACACAATTATCACAGCTGCACAACTGACCTCAGCAAACTTTTGTACCAGTCCAACACCAAACTAAATGAGCTGTTATGTTTTAAACTTTTGTTCTTTAAAAAAAAACAAAAAAAAACAGACAAACAAAAGTAGGAAAAATTTGATATTATGAGTTATCACCCCTAAAGGCAGTGCTGAGTAGGGATGTGTGCAAAATTGTAACAACACACAGTGGTGGTTAGTACACACAAATCTGTGCAGACCTCGAGCACTTTGTCTTATTACAGGTCTACTTTGTCAGCAAAAAGTTAATGAAGATCCTTCTACAGACATTTTCTGTTCATCTCATCTACACACACTCTCCCAGTGAATATACACTTTGGAAAATGTGAAAAAACAGGAAATTTCAAAGGGAATCTTGTGTCAAATGAAAGGAACGGCAGAGTGGCGCAAGCAGTACAAAAGGCACGAAAGAAGAAGAAGGCAGGATGAGGAAGATAATGGTTGAAGATGAAGCATCAGGGGAGCAAAAGTACCAAGAAAAGCATCTGCAGGTTTCACAGAACGAGTTTAAAAGACCATTTTAATGCAGCCAAGAGTCTAGTTTAGAGCCAGTTTAACGACTGAAATAAAAGAAGCAAATCTCTTGACTCTGGACTGTTTCCGGAGAACAGATAATTAAAGCCGTGAAGCGATAAATGGGCAGAATAATACAAAGGACAGCAGGTTAGCCCTCTGGAGACCAGCTCAGGTCAGATCTGACTCCTGAAATATAATTGTTTTATTATCTGATAGGAAGTCTGAGATTTTTCAAATTTTTTTTAATTTGGAGTTAACTGATTTATCTTCTATTAATCCATGCCTCATCTCTGAAATAGACATGAGCTGATTATGTGTCTGTTAAAAAACAGGCAAAATCGTAATGACCAAAGAGCACCTCAGTGCATAATAACACTAAAACTTGACTATTTTTGATGGCAGCGTGGCCCTTTATATGATGTATTTACTCATACAGAATACCCAAATGCAAGTTATATAGTATAGTGAAATGTGCTATATTAATAAAACTGGGATTGCCATATAATATAACTTCAAATGGATGCAAGGGACTTGATTTGATTGGTAACATCTTCCAGTTTTAGAGACCAATACTGGAGGTAAATGAATGGACAGAAAGTTGTGTTTCGTCTCACGTGCAACACATTTGTTTATGTGGCTTAAAGTGGGTTTAATTCTGTTTTATGTAAACAGAAACTCTTGACTTTTGGATGAACACCTGGGAGGTTCATGGGTTCATGTCCCATGTGCCACCATTATTTTTATACTCAGATGGTTTATTTATTCCTTCATTTATTTCAGTAATAATTATTGTTATCACCTTGGTTCGAATTAAAAGAAAGTTGCCTTGAACTACATTGGTTAGGTTAAGGAAAAGATCATAGTTTGGATTTTTTTTTTTAAAAAATCACAATGTTAACCACATGTTTGAATTTCTCTTCTTTTTTTTTCAAAATTCAGTTCAGTTTTATTTGTATAGCACCAGTTATAACCCATAACGCAGAGAGAAAACACCAGCGAACCCCTACGGGGACAAAAAGAATTCCCTTTAAATGGGAAGAAATCTCCAGTGGGACGAGGCTCTGGGAGGGCGGCCATCTGCTGTGACAGTGGTGGGTGAAGGTAAGATTAGAGAGAAAAGATGAGCATAAAAGAGATGAGGATATTATGACTAGTCGCACTGCATCCAATATATGCTGCCTAAAAAAGAGGCAACAGCACTACACAACCAACTGTGAGTTAGCTCATTGTCACTGTCCGCCTTAACCCCTGCAAACTACAGACTTTTACTGACATTTGTGAGTGAGGTTAGCAAACACAAACCTCCATCATGTTTCAACAGCACAACTGTTTTAACATCCCCAGCCTCAACCCCACCCCCCGCCCCATTCTACCCAGAGGTTAAAGTGGGCGGGAATGATTCAGAACGGCGTTCCACCACCTTTGGATAATGAGCAATTAAATCTGATAGGCAGCTTAATGCATGAGTTCACGTTTCGCATGCTGCAGCCTGGCATTGCGTGTTAAATAATAAGAAAATAATGGCATCCTACAGCCTGCTTACACCCTCAACACATCTTCGTTCTCCTCATCCCTGTGATGCACTCATGGTGCAGATACACAGTTGCAGTCACAGTCCTTCAGCCTCTAGCACTACTGAAGAGGAGTGAGCAGAACCAGAGTAACAGCTTGTTTTTGGTTTTTGTAAGTGGCAGGTCATTTCAAACGCAAGTTTTCAAGTGGAACAGCAAATATTACCAAACACGCAAACTGCTTCTGTCCAGGTTATCATAAAATGTGTGCGTGGGAGCTACATGTACAGTCACTGTATTTCCCAGGGAGAAAAAAAAAAGTTAGTGTGTGACAGACATGGAGTAAAATGTAAGAAAGCGGACAGGAGCGGGAGAAGAGGGATTACTTTCACAGGTGATGGCTGATCAGCAAGCAACAGTTGCTAAACTGGAAATTTAAATCTCACTGTCTTCATTCATTCATTTGAAAGTTTTTAATCTGATATTTGATGTGTTGCCAAAGTTGTGTTTTTGGGAAATGTCTTGAAGTATAATAATTTTGCATAGTTAAGCTTTGCATGAAAATACTGTAGGCCTGCTAAGCAATTTAGTGCAGGCTAAAGTGGTTAGTTTGCAGTACTGTGGTGAAGTTTACAGTAACAGCAGACAAGTTACACGAAGGGTGGCAGATTAGACACAGAATTCTACCTTTGATAGTAGCTCCATAATGTCTGGGGTTGGACAATCAGCTATACAGCTCATGAACCATCTGCTTATACTGTTTCTTGTTGAATTCAGCTCTCTAAATCCACAAAGTGAATATTGGAGTAGTAGCACGGGTCAGCTGATCACGGCCCCTCAAAACAAATTATTATGTGACTTATTCCTAAGTAATTATTTTCCCCACGCTGCACTGCTACACCCCATCTCAGGGTTCCCCCCACCTGCCAAATCCCACTTTAACCCCTGCTTCTACCTACTACCCATCAATACTCTTTGTGAGTGGATCGTCTACATTGACTTCAGTCAGGCTTCTGAGGCTCCAGGCAAGCGTCTGTGTACCCAAGAGAGAAAGATGAAGAGAAATGGCATTATGAAAACACAGACAGATGTGCAATTAGCCAGATTTAAATACAGGATCTCCAAAAAGACATCCCCAAAGGCCATCACCCATGGTGGGGGCCACATTCACCAAAATCAAAGAGCAATCAATAGATTCATCTGACCCATCCTCTGCACCCCCCCCCTCTCTGGAAATATCCATGCTCTCGAGTGGGGATGGGCATTTTCATAACTAAAGATTAAAAAATAAAATTTTAAAAATTATGACCATCCCTGCTCTCATCTCCTCTCCAGCTGTAGAGGTAGGCTGGAGCTCGGCAGCCGCCACTCTCTGTCCTAATGAGAATTCAGTTTCCCTTCAGCACCTTCATCCTCATCTTTTCCTCTCCTCAGTTCCCAGGCATATGCATTTATTCATTTATGAGTCTGATACATCCATCAGAAACGTTACATATTATCAGTCTTTTATATGCCTGTATGCATTCTTCTCTCTTGCTTGTATTGCCACTTTGGAAAGTGCCTTGGGCTGTGATTGGAATTTTTCCCCATTGCCCCACATCTGACCAACAGGTTAATTTGAGAAGGATTATTGAATCTATCCAGTAATAACACCAACTAACCTTCCAATTCCCCAACTAACTAAAATATCTTTCAACGGTATTTTCTGTGTTATATACTTAATAGTCCCGGACACACACACAAAGTGGTTTTAATTTTCTTGTGGAAACCTCACCTAATATCACATTCCTTGTGCACAACTGCCATGTTCCAATCGAATTATTTTTTTAATAGATTTGTTTCATCAGGGCTGTCTGCTTAAAGGTTAGCCTTTAATAAATAAATGATAAATGGATTCTCTTGCTGTTTATACACCATCCTGGCCAGCTCCATGCATCACAGCTCAGCAGCAGACGTATAAAAGCACGATTCTTTCAAATAAATCCATGCGAAGTGACACGACAGCGGCTCAGAGAAGAGCAGCGCCTTAAAGGTTTCTTTACTTTCAGAGGTAAAAAGAAGAGAGGGGGAGAAAAACTCCCATCTTTCACTGCTTCTGAGGGGCTCTTGCCTGTAATTGGGGTTTTCTACAGTAATCCAGCTCTGATGGCTACTTATCCTTCACGGAACAAGCAGCAGCTATCTTGGTAATGAGAGGCCATGCCGCCAGCTCTGACACCTAATGGTTTTGTCTCATGAAGCAAGTTGTTTTAATGACATCAGGAAGTACTCACCTCCAATTCTAACCTCAGAAACCGCTTTCTTTTTTTTCCCTCCTCTTTTTGTTCGCCCGAGACATCAGAAATCTTTGGTTACTTTTAAGTAGTATAAAAATCTACATTCAGAGACTACAAAGAACTGCCAGAATGTTTGATATGACTTAACTATAATGAGCTTTAATGACCTCTGAAATCATTAAACTGGAGTTCCCACTAAATAATTTGCAGCAACACAGGAGTATTTCTTTCACAGCTCAGAATGAGGTTCAGAAAAAAAAAGGGATAAGCGGAGGAGATTGACAGGATTACTGAAAACAAGATTTTTTTTTTCTGGGGGGGGGCTCCAATTGACCGAGCTCTTCAATAAACAATCACTGTCATTTTGTGAAGAGAGGTTAGTCGGTCAGAAGGGCTCCCGTTCCACAGCAATCAGGAGAACCGCTTCAAAAATCAGGAGAGGAAAAGAACGAGCACGACTCAACCTGCGACATAAGGCTGCCACAAAATTGGTTTCAGATTGTAATTTTCCTAATTTTCCTCTGTGATTCATGCATCAAAAACAGCTCTGAGGAGAAACTGAAGCCCCCCCCCCTCCATAAATTGAGTCTTAAAACTGTTTGCACCTGCTCTCCAGACAAGATTTGGGTGAATTGTTACTGTACAGTATCACAGGACTTTTATGATTGGCACTTGAAAAAGCACCAGTACGTTTCAGTGCAGTCTGCACTTCATTTAATGCATTTTAAACTTGCTTATGAGAGATTTCTGCATCAGCTCCTGAGCAGAAAAACATTTAACTGAACTAAACAGAGTTAGAGATTCTGCTACTTTACATAGAGAACAGCTTTTCATAATAGCTTGTGTTTGAACATATACACTTGACATATAGCTAAATAATACACCCACGGGGGAGGCTTAACAAAACGATGATACAAGCAGTGAAAGAAGCAGACTTCTTGCTTTCCTACATTTACTGCTGAGAAGCATCCTCACAACAAAGAAACCAAACACAAATTTCCTTACATTTGTGCTAAGTTTAGTTAGATGTTCTATGGAGGTAAATCAGCATTTTTTGCTAAAATCATAAAATTAATGTTTTGTATTTTTATGTCCATAAACATGAACTGTCCATATTAAATCAATTTCAAAGAGGATTCCCATATCAGGGTAAAATATGCTCTTTCAGCTGTCTTTATTATCACGCCACCGTCATGGCTGGTTGGTTCTTTGCCTCTCCTCCCTTTGAACTAAAGAAAACTAATGCTGAGACTTTATTCCGTTGCTTGCACACAGATATCATTTCTCATTTTTACTTTTATTTTCTGCCAGTAGAACTGCACTGTCATCACTACTGAAATATCTTAAATATAGAACTGCACATCTTTCAATTTAAACATGTCTATAAATGATATTAGTGTTACCAGCTGCTGGTGCGGCATCCCATGTGGCTTTGGGTCTTGAAAGGATTGATGCACCCTCTGATCAATGGTCAAACTCCTCGTTTTATCAGACAGTGACATGTCTCGTATGATTATATCAAAAAATAGAATAACGTTTAAAGGGATTATTTCTTTTGGGAAAATAGCTTTATTTAAAGCCCAAAAATAAGAGTAACATTTTAAATCCTGGAAGATGGAAAGAGAAAGACAAGCAGTGACTGACAGGAAGAAAAAATGATGAAAGGAATGACATGATTAAAAGCAGGAAAAAGGAGGTATGAGAAGTAGCAGACTGAGCTGATCAAGAAATAAACTAAATGAAACACACACACACACACACACACACACACAGATTAGCAGATACTCAGTACAGCTGATTGATAAAATAACTGATGAACCCTGATCAGTTAACTCCTCTTACACATAAACATTAAAAACACAGTGACTCACTGCATGTTTATCTACTTGTTCTGTGTGAACCTGTTGTCTTCTTTCTGTAGGTTGGAGCTCATGCAAATGGATGTGAACCCTGGTGTCCTGGTTGACAGTATGTCCATGTCAGCTCTTCATTGCTGTATCACTCTCAGAGATGCCATGGAGAAAGCCCGCTGGCACTCCCAAAAAGATCTTTGACTGCCCAACTGGAAAAAGAAATTCCATCTTCTTTAGCTGCTGCAGTCAGAATGTTTTTTTTTTTACTTTGCACACTGCTGAATACTTACAAAGGCTTTGTTTTTGCTCAGTATTGCTTATTACAATGTCCTTCACAAGATGATGTGCAGGGCAAATGAGATGTTTTTGCACCTAATGCAGCAAATTATGTTTTAACAGAAGGAACTTCATTAGTGCATTTTCAAACTTAGATCAGGCCGTGAAGGATGAGCAGAACTATTGCATTTCAAATGCATGTCCTCACTAAAGATATGTTAAACTGTTAATAAACAGAAAGTTGCTGGTGAACTGCATCAGCCACATGTTAAACACGCAGCACAGCTTCAGAAACTCCCACTCCTTCTGTTTTAAGATTTTCCATTTCAGTATGCCTGAAGTTAATATTCCATAAAAAGCAACAGATGTGAAACTAACCTTAAAACTACTGCTACCCAGAAAAAAGTCACAGGAGACTTGTTGCAAGTTAAGGGGTTAAAGCAGAACTAATAGGCTTATTTTCACCTCCATATTTGCATTTTTGGACTCTTCTTTATTAGCTTTAGATGAAGCAGTTCAAAAAATCCTTATTTATCTTATACTGGGCCTTGGTGCAGCCCCTCAGTTCATCTTCTGTCTGAAACAAGGTTTTCCACCCTCCTGCCTCCCATTAAGCCAGATGTCTTTTAATTGGTTGCCCCTATGGTCCCTGTAAGGTTCACCGAGTTGGGCAATTTCAGGCATTTCTAGACCTTTAATACTACAATTTTATACCCATTTTACAAGTTTGGCGAGAAACTTGCAGGGACAAAAAGTATTAATTATTGTATCACGTTTTGTTAGTGCTTACAGTAGATGGTGGAGGAGCTGGTGATGGAACTTGTTGCAGGTCTGATTCAGTCTGAAGAAGGGTAATCTGTGGCAGGAAACGTTATCTAAGGTTCATTAATAAATATTTAGCTTTGCTGGTGTGCGGTCCCTTTTCTCCTTCTCTACTACGGATTTTTTGCCCAGCACCCAGCCTTCATTTCCATTTGGATGTGCGTGTCCTTTTTTTGCTCAGATTCATACCTTTTTTTGTGAAACTACACAATGAGTCTTTAAAGAGCATCCTTCAGCAGAATAGACAGAGGCAAGCAACAATTTTTGATTGAAAAATATCTAAGCAAATATATTTTCTAACTAACATTATCACTTACAACAGGTGTAAAAGAAAAAAATTTAGGGTATTTTATTTGTTTCACTTTCTTTTCACAGCCTCTCCGATATCCTGAATGAATGGATCATGAAAGCGAGACAGAGGGGAAGGGAGGGGACAAAATAGCAGTAAAATCTAAAGAAAAAGAGGAGAAGATTGATGGCAGAGGTTCAGGTGAAGGGAAGGAAGGAAGAGGAGAAAGATGATGGATGGATGGGGGGATACTTAGGAGGAAAAGAATAAGACAGAAAGATGACATGGGTGATGTTGGGCGAGATGATGGAGTGAGTGAGCAGTGTGACTGTGAGCAGCTGCAGAGTCTCACACGTGCGCACACAGTTTCTTTTGCAGTCTGGCAGTTGCTGGATTCATTCATCTGCAGCTGAAGCTCCTTCAGACTGTGTGTGTGTGTGTGTGTGTGTGTGTGTGTGTGTGTGTGTGTGTGTGTGTGTGTGTCTGTCTGCCTGGCAGAAGTAGAGACACAAATTTGCAGACAAGTCGGACAGAAACGGATATTATTTTGCGTTCCTGTGATGAATCTGCGTGTTGCTTAAATGAAAATGATTGGCAGCAAAGTGTTTTCTGTTTACATTAGAGCCGTCTTATGAATCCATCAGATGTAAAGAGTTTGAATCCCATCAATGAAGAGTGACTGATACAGAATCAAAACTACAACTGGATGAGATGCTGCAAGGAGTAGACTAGTGATATCACAGACTGTACACAAAAGATGATCACAGATGGTTTGAAAAGTGAGGCAAGCGCCGAAGTACCTTTAACCTGTTCTTTCTAATGACCAGCAGAGAGCAACTCCTCTGGTTGCAAATTGCATAGAGTTGTAAAGAAAACAACTCAACTCCTCAGGCGATCTAGGACCTCAGTTAACACTTTCCTGAGTTTATGATCTGAAGTGTTAAGTTCAACTAAGGAATACATCATGTCTACTTTGTGACTTCTGGAGTTAAAAGGAGAACATAGGAGGGCAAGTCAGTCACAAGTTGTTAGCTCTTTGTCTAGCAACTTGTGATTGAAAAATTATTATATAACAAGTGTGCAGATCTGTCTGGTGTCCAAAGACTAACAGGGCAACAGAAGAAACATTCAGCTTGAGGTTTCACAACTTCATTAACTAATGGGTGGCATCACAGTGGCTACATCAGTCTTTTCCATCCAGTTGATGACTGATAGAAAACTTAACTCCCTGCTAATGACTAAGAGGCTGCAGTGCTCACGAAGTCAAAGGCTTTAAGGCCTAAAGGCGCTACACAAGTCTGATGGAACAGATTCATTTGATTTTCATTGAGGGCCATGTAACAGAGGATGTTTTGAGGCTTAAAATCTATTTTCATTAATTTCTGTGGATGAGGATGAAGCATCCCACTGAGACGCCAGCTGAAGACGCCTCATATGTACTGTAGCCTCGTAGCAGCAGCTATGTGGAAAAGATTTTCTTGTGGAACTCTCATCTAAACCGGCACTTTTTGCTTAGGATCAAGACTCCTTTTACTAATGCACACTAACCATAGGTTAAATTGTGCACAAATATGATCTTAAAAAAATTCTTCATTAAATCCCAGTAAAGTACTGGCAGCTCAATTTGCCAGCATCGAACCATCATTTTACCAATGAAACCTGTCCTGACATGACTAATTGCTACAGGAGTCTCTGATATGGTGATTGCTAATGTTGGTCTGAGTCGCACAAATTTAAATAATGATTTAAAATTAAAATTAGTCTTTGCACTTGCCAAAGAAACAGAAAAAGATATCACATTAAATTAACAGTGTCTTGATGTTAACAGACTGAAACTGAAAGAACAATATTTTACATTTGTACATAAGTGTGTGTGCTGTGCAATTACCCACATCTGCACACAATAAAATATGACTGGTATCTAAAGCTTCTCTGTCAGTGAAGGCAGGGATCAGCAGAAGCAAACTCCATCATTAAAATATTGAGATTTAAATAATAATCTATATATTATCAATGGGTAAAGACGGATCTACAACAACCTTGGCACTAAGTAGATCCATATAAATGATCTCCACAAGCGCATCAATATCTGACGACACACACTGACTAAAAACTTGAGTTTTTCATGAGCTTTTTACTCATAAGGGCATATCCTTGAAAGTAAACTGGTTTGAAAACGCATTATTAACAAATGCTGACAGGGCAGCTCGCTGAACACATGCTGTTCTCACTGACCGACTCACAATCCTGCAGCAAGAGGCCCCAGCCTGATACAGTTATACAAACACTCATGACATTATGAGCAGCCATCGCACTGTGAGTGAAAGGCCAGCACCCGTCGAGTGAGTGCGTGTGGCCGGCGGCCGGCGGTGGTGTTGGTAAACCACAGCAATCATCCTTTCACTTATTTCCTGGCACGCAGATAAACTGAAGTAGCTTTAAAATGGAAACACAGAATTTACATTTCTGTGCAGTGCCACAAGCAGCACAACTGATTGAAGTGATTGATTAGATTTTGACTGCGCCTCAAAGCTGCAGGGAAAAGTTATTCACCATGTATTGATTGTATAACCAAGAGGTAGCAAATGGAAGATTCATTAGGAGAGATAAAGCTTTCATTCGTTGTACAATTGCAGGTATTGATTGGTATTTTTGTTCCTATCTGCTAATTATGAAGAAGAAACTTAAATTGCGTCTTTACCACAATAATTGCAGTGTTGTTTTAAAACCATTGTGAATTTACTCCATTATTAAGATGCATTTGTTTTAGCATGTGTTTCACTGTGAACTGCTTCAAAACAAAGCTCAAAATAATCAATCTGTGCTTGTTTTCTTTCAGATTAACTTTTTGTTTCGTTATGTTTTTAAAGTTCACTTTCAAGGAATATCCAAATTCAGAACACCAAAATGAGCCAAATTCTAAGGAAACCAACCTTTTCTAAAGAAAGATGCAAAAGAATATAAACTAAAATGAACAGAAAGCAAGAATGTTCAAATACAGAGAAGGGCTAGGCAGGAAAACAATCAGGAAACAACAGCAGTAGCTTATTTAGTAACAACTGACAGCTGTGTCGGTCCAAGATGGTGTGGTATGACTCAAACTCGGGTCTCTGCCGTGAAAGTCATGATGACTTACTCCTCCACCACCCCTCCAATCTCCAACAGTGAACTTTTTTGCCTTTTAATCAGCACATATGAGAGCAGACTGATGAAAAGTTGTGTTCAAGGACACAAAAGAACACAAAAAAAGGTTAAAGGGCCTCAAATTCCACACAGAAAGGCCCCAGCCAGCCAGTGGAGGCAATAATGCTAACCACAGTACCACCGTGCTTCCCACAAAAGGAAATGTCCAGTAACTTTCACCATGGCAACATTTTGTGTTAAATACAGACCTCACAAAGTTTAATCAGAATCAGAAGCACAAGTGCTTGATGAAATTATGACATTACAACAAGGGTTAGCAGTAATAAACATATATATTTATATATCCACCTATCTACACATATATATCCACATCTGTACACACATATATACATCTATACATACACATACATACACACATATGCATACACACAGAAAGTATATTTACATCCCTCATATTCTCAGGGAGTGGACCAGTTAAATTGCACTAATTACTGAGGAGAGAGGCATGTGTACAGTCCAGTTTTTGTTGCTCTGTGATTGTTTTATGGGATGTAGGATGGGATGTTTGCCTGATGGCAGACGGTTGAACAGTACATGACCGGGGTGAGCGGTGTCTATGGAAATTTTCCTGGCTCTGCAAAGCCCGCGGCAGCTAGCGATGTCTACCAGGGTGGGCAGAGGGCTACCAATCACTTTTTCTGCTGTCCTGATTACTCTCTGTAGAGCTTTCTTGTCTGCTGCTGAGCAGGCAGCAAACCACACCACAATGCCATGTGTCAGTACTGACTCAATGGTGGCCCTGTAAAAAGACACAAGCAGTTTCTCCTCCAGCTGACACCTCCGCAGAACCCTCAGAAAGTGGAGCCTTTGCTGAGCCTTTTTGACCAGCGTAGATGTGTTGCTTGTCCAGGTCCGGTCATCAGATAGTTGTGTCCCCAGGAACTTGAAGGAGGCCACCCTCTCCACACTTTCACCATTGATAGTGGAGCGTGTAAATCTTTCCGCCTCCTGAGGTCGATGACCATCTCTTTGGTTTTTGTGGTGTTTAGCTCCAGGTTGTTCTTGGTACACCACTCTGTCAGCGCCTGTATATCCTCCCTGTATGCTGACTTGTCACCCCCTGTGATTAATCCAACTACAGTAGTGTCATCAGTGAACTGGATGATGGAGTTCGAGGTGTGAATTGGGGCACAGTCATGCATGTCTAGGGTGTACAGGAGCGGGCTCAGCACGCAGCCCTGGGGGAGCTAGTACTGAGTGACAGGGGGGAGCAAATCTGACCCATCTTCACAACCTGTGGGCGATTGGTCAGAAAGTCCTTGATCCAGGAGCAGATATGGGGGAGAAGTTGAGGGTGCCCAGCTTGTCAATCAGGATGTCAGGAATGATGGTATTGAACGCTGAGCTGTAGTCAATGAACAAAAGCCTGACATAAGTGCCTGGGAGTTCTAGGTGGGATAGGGCGGTGTGGAGTGTGGAGCTGATGGCATCCTCTGTAGATTGGTTTGGTCTGTAGGCAATCTGGTGTTTGTCATGGAATTCTGGTAGGCAGGCTTTGATGTGCTGGAGGACAAGTCTTTCGAAGCACTCTGCAACCACAGACGTCAGTGCCACAGGTCTGTAGTCACTGAGGCTTGAGATGATGTTTCTTTTTGGTACCGGGATGATGGTGACTGCCTTTAAACAGGACGGAACCTGGGCCAGTGACAGGGAGGTTTTGAAGATTCCAGTCAGAACCGTCTGTCAGCTCGTCTGCACATGTGGGAAGTTCTGTACCCAGAACACCGTCTGGTCCGGCAGCTTTCCGTGGATTTATTGCCTTTAGTGCACACCTCACCTGGTGTTCCTGCAGAATGAGAGTGGGATGTCTGGTGGGTTGGTGGGACACCTCTGGAGTGGTGGGTCTGAGTGACTCGAAGCGGGCGAAGAAGTAATTAAGTTCTTCTGCTAGCAAGACATCAACACTGGCCGCAGAAGGCAAATTGCCTTTGTAGTTTGTCAGGTGTTGGATCCCTTACCACACCCGCTGCGAGTCACTGGCTTCCAGATAAGATTCCACTTTCCTCCTGTAGACCTCCTTGGCTGCTTAGATGCCCCTCTTGAGGTTAGCTCTTGCTACACTGTACAGTTCTGTGTCACCTGACTTGAACGCCGAGTTCCTGGCCCTCAGAAGTGCCTTCAACTCTGAGGTCATCCAAGGTTTTTGGTTGGGATAGAATCGGATTCTTTTGTCTACAGTGACAGTGTCTGTACAGTGCTTGATGTAGTCCAAGACTGCTTCTGTGCACTTCTGTAGCTCCCTCTGGCCAGGTTTTTACAGTCTTTATTACTGGTCTGGTTTTCTTTCTGAGAGGAGTGTAAGCAGGGGACACGGAGCAGTGAACCTTAAGAAAGGTTACCAATGTGATTTCTTGATTACAGCATCTTTGACTCCATAAACATTAGGCTAACCAACATCAAAGAGCAAACTACTCAACTCTAAATCGAGTCCCACAGCCTGTTCATGGATAAAGTTTAGATGCGTCAGGCAAAGCAGTGTTCCAACATTTATGACTATGTCTCCACAAAAGACAAAAGACAAATTAAATGTCAGGAACCAATATTAGGCAACTAAGTTTAACATTAATCCAAAAGGAAAGAGCAGTTTTAAGCAGATTTGCTTTCCAAAAGTCACAAAACAATGAGATAGTGAAAACTGAATTTAATTTAACTGTACATTACTGGATTTAGGAAGGATGTTCATAAAAGGTGTTCTCTGTAACGGCTGTCCATGGATATACATGAGTAGGCAAATTTCCATATGAATACCAAGCTAAATCTAAGTGACAATCGATAAAACACTGTGGAAAACCTAATGCAGATTAGGCCCAATACAATCTACTAGATGGACTATACAACACCAGTTTATCCAGCAGAGAATTTGAAACTACATTTCAAGTACACAATTCACATTCAGCAAATTGTTATGCAAATGAAGTGACCAACTCACAGTCTGAATAGAACCATTTGCTGTCCCCCAACCAGCAGACCAACAAACAGTGCCTCAAAGAAGGGAATGAAGGGATGAGCAACATTTCAAGGACAAAACAACTGCATCATTAGACCATCAGCACACACTTGTTCTTGATCAGTCTATAATAAATATCAGGTACATACACAAAGTAGTGTGTCTTGCAGTGTATCAACAGCAACATTAGCTACGAAAATGTATGTACTGCAATTGTAGAACAATCACAAATATATTAGATGCCAGAAACGTCAAATATTTTAGTATCATTTGCTAATTTTTATCTTGGACATACACTGACCAGCTACAATAATACCACATTCCTAATATTGTGTTGGACAGGGCATGGACTTGGGATCTCCTCAGGAACCTTTGGTGTCTGGCTCCAGTACACTTAAACCAGAGACTCTGGATCCTGATACTATTGGGGCGGAGCATCTGGGTAATAGGCTTGTTCCAATGCATCCTGCAGATGTTGGATCAGATTGGGCCAAGTCAGTGCTGTGGACTCACTGTTGTGTCTTACCTTCTCTCCATATAGAATTTTGAGGTAATGTGTATACCCAAATAAAAATTCTATTAGAGAAGAACTCTATCAATACAATATATGTGTGAGACACAGTTGTTTACCACATTGCTAAAATGTAAATTAGCCTCAACCTCACCTTACAAACCTAACCTTCACCAGTGATCTGGTGGATACTGAGAAGAAAAATTTTTCGTTTTTCAGTGAAAGTTCAATAAGATAAACTTACAAAAAGGATTTTGCTTCTGCAAGAAATTTCTGTTGAACCTGTCATTACTGCGCGGGGTTGCATTTGAGTGAACAATGACAGGAAATAACAGTAAGAGATAACAGGAGAAAATGACAGATTGTGCTACGGAAAACACAAAGAAGAAGAAAAACAGAGGGAGGATGTCCCAGCCTAATCAGTCATGTCGGTCGCTCCGGCCTTTTCATCCACATAATGCATCTCCATCCAAGGTGAAGACATCACCTCTGACAACCAGCACTTCCTGCCAGATTAATTTCTGAAGACTATCCCTTTAAGTGCCACTGCCTCTTACATTAATCCAGCCTAAAATCAAAAGATGGCATCTTTACTTAAAGAAAAAAGAAAAAAACTCAACAAATAAACACTGCCATCAGTAAAAATCATGGCCATCTACAGTGTATATCAGTGTAAGGATCTGATGTTTCCCAAAGCCCGGTCACCAGCACCTTTCGAGATGTAACAGAGACAGAAAGGGGAATAAAACAATTGCTTATTAAAGAATGTCACTTTAGTTTAAAAAAGAATGGCACTGTTTACACATTTTGGAGGTTGTTAGCAGCAATGAAGAGGACTGTAACACACTGTAACCCTGTCAGAGTGCTGTCACTTCATTTAACTGCCACATCTCAAAGTCAACAGCCATCTGAGGTGATGAAAGTCACAGAGAACACTCCTCTTCCATAGATTTATCTCTGATGTAGCTGTAAGAAAGACACTTACTCCACCACTGCTGCCTGAATGAAAGGGTCACTGTATAAAATATGATCAAACTTCAAAAACCACAAGAACTGATGAACCTTTGAAAGTCAACAGTGGAGTTTGTGTGTGTCTAATCTATGAAGGCAACAAAATTGTCTGAATCTAAGGTAATATTAAGTTGATACTGATGCCATGCCAGCATACTGGGTTGAGTGGGATGTTATTTGTTTTTCTGTTTTTTTTGTTGGTTTTTTTTTTTTAATGGAGATGCTAGAGGTGTGAAAAAGAACCAATTAAAAACTGTGGATCAAGAAACCAGTTCAAGCTCTTCAGTTGTGCAGGGAGTCAATGTGCCTCAAGAGCTACTGGGTCACCAGCAACCTGTCTTTGGTTAGAGGTGAGTTTGGCAAATTTAGTCTAGAAGACATAACCTTCATATAAAGTCTCATACATTTCAGCATTACAATTTTTTGTTGAGAGTTCCATGGGTGTTCCAAATAGAATATGAACCCTAACCCTGATGGCTGCACATGATCTTGTGGATTCTCAGTTGTTAAACAGGTGACACAACCAAGAGACACCTAATTTTGTTAACATTTCTTTTGAATAAAGAAAAAACAGATACTGAACATACACTAAGACAGGAAACATAGAAACACAAGAAATAGCTACAGGGTGGAATATTTAAAGGGTGGAAGAAGAATGTATGGCATTTTTAACTTTTTCAATTATCTTAAAGGAAAAATTGCTGGAAATTAACTCTATAACTAAATTATCAATTTAGTATTCAAGCATCCAAGTTTGATTCTTATGTTTATTGAGTTCAAATTTCAAACATCATGTGGATATTACAAGAAAATTCATCTCACTAGTTGCAGCATCCATGAATGTACCACTTATTGGAGAATGCATTAGAACTAAATTACAGTAAGATACTGACTAAAAGTAAAATTGGGGATATTGATCTGGCCAGTTAAGTAGTGGGGGGGGGTGTTCATCAGTTTCAGCTGCTTTGGCATTAATCAAATTAACAACAGGTGCACTAGGAAGGCAGCAATGAGATGATAAGTGGGTCCCATGTTCACTGCCTGGCACCGTGGAGCCTGGTTGGCATTTCCCATAGAACACCAGCATTGGCAGGTCCACCGTTGGTGCCCTGTGCTTTTCACAGATGAAAGCAGGTTCACCCTGAGCACATGTAACAGACATGAAAGGGTCTGGAGAAGCCGTGGAGGACGTTATGCTGCCTGTAACCTCATTCAGCATGACCGGTTTGGTGTTGGGTCAGTGATGGTCTGACTGTCTGTCCAGTAATCTGAGGAAGAAAATATCTAAGGACTCATGAAACATAGATGAAGCTGTCCCCCAGAAGAGGACTGGCCACATTAATTAGTTAATATCTGGCATTTAACATTTTGAGACAGTGGAGCAGGAAATGCCACTTTTCTCTTCTTCTGCTCAGTTTGGTATTCAACTTTTTTTTTTTAGCACAAGCAATTAGGTTTTACTGCTTTCAGGAGTGAAGGCATTAGCAAATGGGGGCAGAAAAATCAATCTGAATAACACAGTGTAATGAAAAAAAATAGCACCCGTTATAATAGTTAACATAATGGAAGACTATATAACTGTGAACATGCATAAATTATTCAAAACGTTTGAGACGAGTGAGGCACTTAACCTCTGGATGGCTGCCAGGTGCAAGGGAGGGCAGGACTAGGCAGTAACTGGGTTTACTATGGTAGGCCTAATATCGAGAGAAATCTCTGTACATCTATATACAGCATATATCTATATGAGAAATACATCTCAATTCCTATTTTACTGACAGTGAAATAAAACTATTCTTGATGCAGATCAGTATAAAAAAAAGACAGTGGTTTATAACATTTTTCAAATCACAAACCCCCAAAGGCCTGTCAGACAGATGCAAGAACCCCTTCATCAACTCGAATCAGATATTAATTTAAATTCATCTTCAGAATTCATCTTCTAAATAACAAAGGTTGCTGTCTGTTAAAGATCTGTTGTCATCTATATCAGAGGCGTAATACTATACCAGAAATGGAGTGGCCAATCAAGAACTCTGACTGATTGCAATGTGTGGGAAATCTGTGTGACAGCAAGTATAATTGACCAATCTCTCAGAGTGACTGCAGTCAGTCTGCAGTTGTTTGGAGAGAGGTTGCCTCCCACCAGGTGGTCTGTGAAGTCACCTTGTGGCTAAAACTGGTCACCACAATTTCTTGCAATAATTGCAGACCATAACCAAGCATGTAAACACTGGATAAAATCAATTTTAATTTCAATGAGCTGAGAGTTTGATGTGATTTAAGATATTCAAGACTAAGAAATATTTGAGCTTCACACTGATCATCTAAATCCAAGTACACATGTAATCTCAAAGTCAAACCAGTAACTGTGTGCATGCAATGCATAATAGAGTGAAAAGGCAGAAACAAGGCTAGACAAGACATCACGTCATGCTGAAAATGTATTCACCAGCAACATCAAAGGGTGGATGGAGAAGTAGATTTAAGAGTGTGTGTGAGAGACAGAGCGAGAGAGAGACCCTCCCCTCTCTCCTCTTTTCTCTGTCGTGTATTCCCATCTTTTCATTTAATCATTCTTCTTTGCAAGTCTGACTCACAGTTCCCCATATCCCAATCTCTCACTTCCCTAGTCTTTCTATCCTTCCATCTGTATTCGCTCACCTACTCCCTCTTTTGCGGTTTGTCCATTTATCCATCTGCCTTCTCGCTTAGTTGTACCATCCATCCATTTTCAGTAATAACACTAAAGGCAAAATTCAGAAAATGCCACCAGACATTGTGTGTGTTTGTGTGTGTGTGTGTGTGTGTGTGTGTGTGTGTGCGTGCGTGCGCGTGCGTGTGTGTGTGTGTGTGTGTGTGTGTGTGTTTAGGCACAGACCAGACATGTACTCACACGGTCTTTACATCACCCATATTACACATGGGTGAATAATAGGTGTGAGTTTATGTGTCATCCTCCAGACTGACTGTAATTTATTTGTAAAACACTGGTTGCCTGCTGGCTATAAGTAGATAAAGTGGTAGACTAAGGCTGAACACCCTTTAACGATTTGTCACACACCATTGCCATGATCCCCACTGTTAATTGTCCAATTTACACCCGAACAGTATGCATACTGGCAAGACGAGTTTTTGATAGAATATGAGCAACTGCTGGATGCATATTCATGTTAGCATAACTCCCTTAGCGGCTGTTTCTCTGTTAACAAGGAGCCAACATCTATCACCTTGACATAATTTTGGTCTGTCCTGTCACTTCATATATGCTGATGGATGCAAAGGTCTAAAAGTCCAAACACTGTTAATTCAAGTTGAAAATGTCCCACAGTGTGTGGGAGTATTTGGATCCCACTCAGTCAGTAGTTTTTGATTCCACTTTCCTGCTGCTAAGACTAATTTCTCTGCAGAAACATCATTTTTATAGAGACATAAACAGCGATGTGTCCCACAAATCAAACATGTTTGATATCTTTTGTCACTGACAAACAGGAAAACACATTTCTCACAGCAGATGTGAAGGATGTCTTTAATATGTCTGACTCGAACCCGTCTGTCACTCAGCTCTAATTGATTGGCTCTGCAGAGCCCATCTTAAACTTTTGAGTAGTAGTGAACACTTTGCAGATTAAGTTCACTTAGAAATGTCCTTGTTTGTAAAAGCAAGGCATATTTGTTTTTATCTAATAAAATTTTAAATAAATCCTATTAATGATTAATGACTTGCTATTCATAAATCATGATTTTTAATGGAACAACTACGTAGGCATACAGAGGTTTATTTTCAGCAACCTTCACTCCTGTGTTCCAGTGTTACCTCATACAAGTTTATCAAGTTAAAGGTTTTAGAAATTATGTACACATGGCTGAAAACTGAGTCAGAGTTTCTGCAGCAAATGAAAAAAGTCACATATTTAGCTTGTTGAGTGTCTGAAGCATCAGCTTTTGGTGGTTTTCCTAATAATCTCAACATGATCAACAGAATCATAACTTTTTAAACTTGTTGTTCTAAGAAATTATGACTGTTCCGTGAAATTAAAAAAAAAACATTGAAAAAACTATAAATTCTGTACAATAGTGTGTGCTACTCCCCTTATAGAACAGTAGACACATACAATATCAGCCAAATGTTTGTACACACACACCCCCATTCATATGAATGGGTAAGAGTGTCCAAATGTTTGACTGGTACTGTAGGTAGAGTAAAAGGGAGGCTGAAAAACACCCCTCAGTTGGCAGCCTCACTAAATGGTACCTTTATGAGCATGATTTGTGAAGAAAGTAGTACACACCAAGGTTAATGTAATAACCTTCATTTCCTAGAACAAGGAAACAGTTTCAGGATAAAACCATATTTGAGACCAGATGCATTGTTTCTTTAATTAGCACAAGCTGTGGTGGAATGGAATTATAATTTAGCTGTTTAATGTGATAAACTAGTCATTCTGAATGAATTGTACTCGTTACACATGAATTCTGTTGAAATTAACTAAACATTTGAATTGTGGAGAATTTAACTGTCACTCACCATCTGTTCATACTGAGAAAGGTTTAACAATTCTAAGTGACAAAGTACTAAGCAGCACTGTACATTTTAAATTTGTTTTGGCTCCTGTGTATAAACACCGGTACATTGGTCCAGTTTGCCATATTACACAATGCTTATTACATACACACATTTTGGCTTGACAAATCCAGAATTTCAAATAAAAGGATCACATTCATAAATCAGTGAGCAAAATATAAAAAATTGTCATATCAATGCTTTTTTTTTATTGTTACCCCAACCTTCAATAATGAAACTAGACACATCTTCATTCTGTGGCAGTATCACATGACATGGCTGTAGACATGACTAGAAATTAGCTTCACTGACAAATTTCAAAACTCAACACGCTCACCTGTTCAACATGAAAGAGCACTTCATACCATGGCATTAAACACTATAGGTTCCCTGAACTTCTTATACTTACTGTTGTTACATTTGTAATTTGACATTATATATTTTCAAGAAAACAACAAGTGTATAAGATAGTAAGAACTGACTTTACTTTTTAATTGTTGTGATGTCCTCTGTGTACATCTGCTTCATTGTCTTTCAGGCTGAGTTTATTGCTTCCCAGTCTCAGTATAAACAAAATCAAATATGGCCCAGCGTGTAAATAAAACCAGTCGCGGCCAGCTGGTTCTTACTGCCCCGAGACTCAGAGCCAGAGCAGAAATTTACATCTAGATTGAATTAAATGGAAGGAAGCTTAGTTGGACTTTGGTTGCTGAAGACACCAATACACACACTCCACTCTTCACTTGTAGATTTGATAAGGTGTATATATATCCATCTGTCTGTTTCTCACAGACACTTAGGAATCAAATGAGGCAGACTTCATAAACATTTACAACATGCTCACAGACAAAGCATCTTTTTGTTCACATAAATATGCTGGTTCTCCTCCTCTGTATCAAATACGCACACAGCAGTGCACACACACTAGCAGACAGATAAAATGTGGATTTATGTCAGTGTAGGCCTACATTTGTCAAATCCATACACACACAAACACAACCAGCTGTTATTGAGCACGCCAGTCACGCCGTGCAAACATCAAAAATAAGTTTTCATCGAGTCACAAAGCAGAAGCCAGACTGCAGTTTGTGCAGCAAGCGGCGGCTTGATGCTCGACGACTTTTCAAACGAGTTTATAGAGCCAGACAGTGTGCTGGTCTGTCGCAAAGCTTCACACTCAACATGCAAGAAAAAAAAAAGAAAATACTGCTGCAAAAATAACAGGATGCTCTCCAAAAGTATCACATCTACTTCACCAGAAAATCCACCCAGAATACACAAGTTTCATTGGTTTGTTTGAATTTCTCTGCTGGACCCTGGATTCCATATTAAGTGCCAAAATTCAATTTATTTTGCAGCCAACTTGATGTTTACAATTGAACTGGACTCCAAATGATGACTGACTAGCTGCCAATTCACTACCACTATCTAGAGCGTCTACAAGGCATGAGAAAAACAGGTTCTCCAAAGGAACGCGTATATCTGTGTGATTGCTGCTGTGTTCATGTTGAAGGTCAGTGCAATGGTAATTTAAACATACGAGATCCCCCACCCATTAACAAAGCCAGACTCAATTTAGACATTTCAGTATGGGAAATATCCTCTGCCACCAAAGTGATCAGGGAGATTAAGAGGTTTTTAATTATAATCAGACCGCTGTTCTAAACACTTTAAAATGGTCATTTTTGGCACGCTTTTTCAAGATCATGGGAATTTGACAAAAGAGCTACCAGCTTTACCCCCTGAGGGCCTTTGTTTGTATTTTAAAGTCTTAAGACCCAAAACCTTTAGACTCTTCTTTAACAAAAAATGGTAACAAAGCTAAAAGCCCATCTCCATCAAACCAGCTCTAAGGGTTTCAAGAATACCAGAAAGAGGCTCAGAGATAATGACTGTACAAACAGAAGGCCTACAATTTTACCATGTGAAACCTACAATTTTATCATGTGGGCAGATGCTTGTCAAAGGTCACAGAACAGATGCAGATTAGGATTTAGACTGGATGTCCCTCCAAAGATTCAGATGAAATGTAGTAATTAGAATTTTTGCTTTTCCTTTTCCACAGGGCATCACAAGGAGAGGATTTTTCTTCCACACAGTCGGGAAGTGCAGGCCTGCCAAGTGAATGGGCTGGAGAACGAAGATGCACATTGACTGTGTAATGTGATTGAACCTGACTGGTGAAACGCACTATTCAACATATTATATCGGCATTTAATGAAATTCACATTTTTCACACATCCTCTAGCTCAGACTCCATCAGGCAAATAACCTCCAAATGTAGATTGTAAGATGTGACTTTTTGATATCTCCAGCAGCATTTAGAATAAAAAAATAAACGCTTATTTTTAGAGCATTCATTCTAAGCATGTCTATCATGTCTATGTCTATCTTCCTTTTAGACTTTTAGAAAAGATGTTACAGTACATAGATATTCTACATGTCCACCATCTCTAAAGGGATGTTCAGATAGCAAGACATCACAAGTAACCAACAGCCATGGAAAGTCAATTAAATTTGGCAACTTGTAGCGATGACAGACAACACATTGTGGGCAAGTACTGAGTTTAACTCTTTTAAAATTTGAAACTGTACGATTTAATTGACTGCCAGTGTGAGCAAAGGAAATGTTGACTGATGTATGAGTGGTAGGAAATATGCAAGAGAAGAAGAGTGTGCAATGTCCACTAATGAAGAACTGTCGGATACAAATCAATGAGCAACCAGGAAATTGCTTTACATGCACATTGGGCCTCAGGTCATCATCAGGCTTCTTGCAAAACCCTGAGGGAGCAGTAGGTGGAATCAATTATAAAAACAGCATCTGAACTGTAGTAAACTCGACAGTCTCATCATCTTTTAGGCTTGAATAAGCAGCATGGTGTCTAAAGAGAAACTGAAGCTTTTTCTCAGTTTAATCTTCACTTTTTCAGCCTCATTCACATTAAATATCTTGAAATGGGTTCCTGACCAAGTGAACAAAAAGGAGGTACAGGATCTTTTAGCTGCATGCCTTTGGAAACAGATACCATCCATCCATCCATAAAGCAGTGTAGAGGGGTCAGTTAGCAAACACTCTTGACAGCACCTAGGGGATGGTATGTTCCAATCATTTTCTGGATCAGAACTATCAACACAGCTGCAACACAATTCCAGTTTAGGTGTAAAAGCTCAGCCAGTCGTTCTGAGAGTCCTTCAAAGCTGCTCAGTGTCACTTGGCTTCTGTCTGTTCAGTTGGAAAAGTGCTGAGCAAACACAGAAGAACAAAGTCAAAGGTTGA
The DNA here is from genome assembly GCA_024447675.2 of Pterophyllum scalare. NCBI lineage: Eukaryota > Metazoa > Chordata > Actinopteri > Cichliformes > Cichlidae > Pterophyllum > Pterophyllum scalare. The sequence goes on from JAMQGT020002654.1 coordinate 94,474, forward strand.
CTTTATTATCTCATTAACTTTACTTTTGAAGGACTTGAAGCTCTAATGGGCTTCTGCTCTGAATAAAAATGGTTATAAAAAGAGTGGAGGTGCAAATACTGCTGGAAAAAAGAATATTTAAGGGGACCTGAGTAATGACTACTATATGAAACAACACAAAATATATAGGAATAAACAAAAAATTACATTTTCTCCTTTTACAGATTGTTAAAGTTTAGTTTTTTATTTTATTTTTACTGCTGCACAAATATCAATATCATTAGCATTACATTTGACTTCCATAAATCGTATTAAGTACTATTAATATTACTAATAATACTTTAGAATCTAATTACTAACAAATTACTGACAGATAACCAACTAACCAAGTAAATCAACTTTACATTTCAACATTGATGCTGAAATAGCATGTACAAATAAAATAAAAATAAAATCAGTCAAATAAATCAGTCCTTCTCTAAAAAATAAAGTCAAGAAATACTTTTTTTAAATGATGATTTAATGAAGAAGCTGCTCGTTGCTACTAGCCTGTCACTCCTCACCCCATTTGCCAGAATTTTAACTTCCTGGCTCCAGTAACCTGAAGCAAAGGTAGCAAGGAGTAAACTTCAACTCCAGATTTCATTTTCTTCTTTTATGAGACCTATGAGTGACAGAAATGAACACTTGAGAAAGCAGACTAGAGTTCTTTTACTCCAGCAAAAAATTAGAAACACTGTGTGACACAAACAGCTACCTGCAGGCGAGATTCAAATGTCGCCCACACATGTCGATGCATATCAGCAACGCAAATGAGCCAGGGATGTGAAATTTGGCTGCTAAAGTGAGAATTAAGTGTAATAATGCAGATCTTTGTTTTGACGCTTTGACGGCTGTTTCAGAACTTACATGCCAAGACAGGCCTCCCCCAACAATGCCTGATATTTCTACAATAAATCACAGTAATCCTATAGAGAGGCACAATAAACAGGCACAATAAATTGATTTCTGAAGATTTAAAGAGCTTCACTTTTTATTTTGGCACCATGATACCTGTACAGCAAAAGTACAGCAAATGATTGATATGATTCTATATCCACAGTGGCTGATGGAGACTTCACAACATTATTAGAATGACTGAGAGGCCCACATTTATTTAAATGCTAGAGTATGTGGATGTGATGTGTATGTGTATGTTGTGTGGAAGGCCGAACACATCTCACCTTCACTTCAATGGTGGCCAAATTGGCTATGTTAACAGAAACAGAGAGGCCCCCGAATAATTTACAGCCAGGTGGAGGAGAATGTGTCAGCAGCACCAATGATGATGTCAACACCTGGTAGATAACAGTTTCATTCCTCAGTGATGAGAAAGGCCAAGTGATGAAAACCTCAAATCTTGTCTCAACAATTCACTACCAAGCACTCCTCTAAGTGCACCATTACATTTAAAATTTAAAAGAAATTAATGGGCTAGGTTGAAGTCTAAAGACTGAGAAAACACTGAGAGAGATCTTTATTTTTCAGCTTTATTTGTACAGTGCCTGTTCACAATTACTACATCATTCAAGGCACTTTAGGATTAGGGTTAGAGTACTAGTGACACAGAACCCCAGTGATTATCAGCAAGCAGTTGGTAACAGTGGGGAGAAAGAACTCTGTTTTAACAGGAAGAGACCTCCAACACTGCCAGATTTGGGAATGGGAAGCCAGCAAGTGCAACTAGTTAGGGGGTGAGGGAAAAGAGGGGCATAAAGAGACCACAAACTCCAAACAAGACAAAAAAGAAGAAAGATTAGTAGATTCAGTAGAAAGACAATTCAACAGAAGAATCAAGCCTGCAAATCGTTGAATAGAATTCTAATATCACACAGAACTACGGCTTACTTTTGCAGGACAAATAGTTGAAAATCCCAAAGAAAAACTGAAAGAGGCTTAGCTTTTGCAAAAAGCCCTTAGCACTGACCATGTAGGGAGGGTGCTCAAACATGTGCTTTAGGCCCATTTCTTTTTGAATCATGGAAATAACAGAAATTGAAATAACAGGATAATTCCAATTCAATTAGTTGAGAAAAATGCCATCATTAACTTTATGCCTTCTGGAAATCAGTTTATCTTTAACTATTCACAGAAAAAAAAAAATGTTGCCAGGTATGACCAAACTTTTGCTTGCTGCTGTATCTCTGAGTGTGTGTGTGTGAACCTGGAGTGGATGATGATGTAATTGATCAAAGGAATGAGCGGGGACAAGCCAACAAGAACTAATTAAATCCTAGCCGTCACTGCCATCACTTTTCGCCCAATCAGGACACTGCGAGAGGCTTGAAGTGTTGCCTGTGTGTGCCCGTCCGTGTGTGTGTGTGTGTGCACATGTGTGGGTGTTTGCACTGTGTGTCAGAGCGTGTGAGAGAGTGAGATGCCGGCTGCATTCAGAATCTCTCTGTGACACTGGCAGTCTGGAGTGTACATGATGGGAAACGTTTGTGTGAATGTGTGCATGTGCGTGTGAGTGAGCATTAGTGAGTGTTAAAGCTCTCAAGTGTAGCTTGCTTCACTGATGGGAGTCAAGCAGCTCAGAAACAGCTCAACAATCAACAACATAAACACACCCACAAAGCAGATACTTGTGTGCGCTTGAACTGTAGACACACACAGAAGCCAGAAAATTAAGGGTGACAGACAGCCAAAAAGAGCGAGGCAGCACAGAGAGGAAGAGCGTTAGAGAAGCACATGAAAGCCGGCGAGAGTGGTGAAAGCAGTGCGAAACAATTTTCTTAAAAAATATGAATCTGCAGTCATCTTCTCATGTGCTCCCTACACGAGAAGTTGTTTACATCACAACAAACATCGAAAGAAAGAAGCTTCAGTTACGAGAAGAGGCACAGAGAGGCAGAGTGAGATCAAACAAACAGAGACTGGAGAGGGTTTCAAGGCCAGCGCAGAGTCAGGATCTATATTTGGATTTGGAGTCTGAGGAGGAGTCAGTCTCTCGGCTGCTTATCTTGTCTGGAAATCACAGAATAGACCTGTCTCAGGTTTAATACATTTAATGGATGATTGTTCACTAAAATGTGGCTACATTGTAGCAATTAACAGTTATCTTTTTTGGATGTTTGGCTTCATCTTTGAAGTTTTTTTCATATTAGATGTAGTCATTTGTTTAGATTACTTACAGTGTGGTGTTATTGATTTGTGTTGGATTCCAGTTTTTGTTTGGACCCTGCTTTCATGACTGAATTACTGTTTTATCAAAAAAGAAAATATTGTGTGTGTGGGGGGGTAATGGAGTCCTTTAAAGTCTAACCCCAGCCATTGAATGCCCAGACCCCTGCTCGTACTTCTGACAAAGTCTATAGGACACAAATCCTAGTTTACCATTCCCTACCTTATAAAAACACTCAGTAAGCTGGGTTTCTAGTCATGGAAAAATATTGTAGATCATAACTCATCTATACTTTTACTTAATGTGACACATTTCATTATGACATTTTTTTTGGGGGGGTATTTTTATTGCGGCAATAGAGAACGATTTTAGACAGACATAACATCAAATAGTGAATTTAGTGTAGCTATATCAGGTATATCAAGGGCAGGATATTTTATGAAGGACAAGAAGGACTAGAACACAAATAATTCTTTATTTGTGCTTTAATTGTGCAAACACTAACATTTCAGGTGGAGTGGAGAAAGACATGACAGAGGTCTGACTCATTCCTGGTGAGTGTTGGACTCTGTGAGGACAGATTTTTTTTTTGCAGGTTCTGTTCATAACTTATATGGATAGAATTTCTAGGTGCTGTCAAGGAGCAGAGGGTGTCGGTTTCTGCTTTTTGCAGATGATGCGGTCCTATTGGCTTCATTAAATAATGACATCCAACTTGCACTGGTGTGGTTTGCAGCCACCTGTGGAGCAGCTGGGATGAGAATTAGCAGTGTCAAATCTGAGGCCAAGGAAAATGATGCAGTGCCCACTTTAGGTTGGGAAGAAGTTGTTGCCACAAGTGGAGGTGTTTTGTTCAAGAAAAGAGAGCAGAAGCTAGGGGGAGACCAATGGATTAGTGCAGTGTCTGCAGTAATGCAGATGCTGTAGTGGTAAAGACAGAGCTAAGCATTCACCTATGGGCACAAGCTGTAGTTAGTGACTAAAAGACAACAAAAATTTGCTTCCTCTGATGGATGTCTGGGCTCTCAGCCTTATCTCAGTCATTCAGGAGGGGATCAGAATAGAGCTCTATTACTCCATACAGAAAGGAGTTTGTTGAGTTAGTTTGGGTATCTAACTAGGATGCCTCCTGGACACCTCTTACACAAGGTCTTTTGGGAATATCCATGGGATCATATCCCAGGGCAAACTCAGAACACAATGTATAGATTATGTCTCTCAACTGGCTTGGAAACAACTCAGTGTTGAGGTGGTGTGTGGGGAGAGCGGGGCCGGGGCACCTCTGCTGAGACTACTGCCCCTGCCACCCAGACCCAGACAGGAGCAGAAAATAGATGAACAGGCAGAGGGCAGCCAATAATGATCAACCCAGATCATGTGTATAATTCACATTGCATAACTTAAAGAATAACACTGCAGGGTCTTCACCTTACAGTATAGAGCACCTATAGGTGACTGTTGTTGTTTGGTACTATATGACTTGACCTGACACTGACAGCCTGAGCAGAACCAGCAGGTGGAAAACAGGTTCATGTGCTGCTATGGCAAGCTCACTGTGTCTGCAGAGCAGAACAAGGACTGAGACATGCTTGTTATGTTAACTGCTGATTCTAAACTTGCAGCAGGTATGCAGCAGGTGAAGTGGTTACAGTGCACAGAATAGGACACTGTATGAATGTAAGGGTAACTGTGGCTTGCTGTCTGAAGTACTCTGTGAGGTCAGTAAGACTGAACAGTCCATTTCCACTAGTGTCATTAACTGCAGCCCAAAACACCAGAACTGGAATCCAAACACGGGAAGATACACTCTCCAGAGAGGCTGTTGATTGCATCCATCCATTATTTATTTGCTACAACATACTTCAGCAATTAAAATATTTGCGGGGGGGGCAACTTATAAAATGTTTGATTAATAATTCATTTTGGAAAGTGTCAATGGGGCCCCTGCACCCCTCGCCCCCAACACACTCACACGCACACACGCATACACAATCTCCTTCTGTGGGAAACACTGGGATCACAGAGTTAATGACTGCTGTATCAGCTTGTTTCTTAACCAGGGAGTCAGAGTTTGTTTGAAGAAAAAGTTTCAGGCAGCGTTCATCATAGTGTATAAGCACTTCTCACAATCTCTAACGCTAATCAGCTTTAAAGTATAATAACTATTACTATTAAACCAGGAGTTAAACAAGGCAAAATATTAATAAAACCAATAATATATTAATAATTATATCAGAATAATAATGACCTGAGTACAACATCCAATAATAAAACACTGAAGTGTGATGCAGATTAAATGCATCTCTTAGCACTGGGATTAGTGATCCAAGTTGAACCTTTAAAGTGCTTGATTACATATTCATGAATGATTAAGTAATTATTTGTAACTCATAAGCAAATCATAAGTCAGCATCTTATTAAACTGCTATATTTCTCTGTAATTAATACATGTGTCATAAAAGATGAATGATTTCTTATTCTGAAGCTACAATCCATTATTAATGCATGATTTATTAATGAAGCTTCTTCTAAGAGTCAGAGGGTTCTTTGAATCACTCAGACACTGAAGCATGACATGATTTTAGTTACTGAAGAGCTGAGTTAAAATCACAGGTTTATATTTACTTCTAACCTGCGGTCGTCACTATTTTGGCCTCTTCTTTTTGTTACTTTAATTTGGCTTTAATTATACAGTAGGCGGGCGGTAAATAATGAATGGTGGCAAGCGAGGCAGTGAGACTGAGCAAAGACAGGAAGGGAGAAAACAAAAGCCAAGGAACACGAGGAAGAAAAATTGAGAACAATGACGATCCCAAAATGTGTTTCCTTTCTAAGCTCTTGTTTCAGGACTTGTCTGTGATGGCTACATAGATTAATGCGACAGCATTAGAGAAACAGCATTAGTGAAGGTTACAAACGATCTTCTTACAGCCTCTGACAGTGGACTCGTCTCTGTGCTTGTCCTGTTGGACCTCAGTGCAGCTTTTGATACTGTTGACCATAACATTTTATTACAGAGATTAGAGCATGCCATAGGTATTAAAGGTACTGCACTGCAGTGGTTTGAATCATATTTATCAAATACACTCCAATTTGTTCCATGTAAATGGGGAGTCGTCTTCACACACTAAGGTTAATTATGGAGTTCCACAGGGTTCTGTGCTAGGTCCAATTTTATTTACATTGTACACGCTTCCCTTAGGCAGTATTATTAGAAAGCATTGCATCAATTTTCATTGTTATGCAGATGATACTCAGCTTTATCTATCCATGAAGCCAGATGACACACATCAGTTAGTTAAACTGCAGGAATGTCTTAAAGACATAAAGGCCTGGATGACCTCTAATTTCCTGCTACTAAATTCAGATAAAACTGAAGTTCTTGTACTCTGCCCCACAAATCTTAGATGCATGGTGTCAAACCAGATACTTACTCTGGATGGCATTACTTTGGCCTCCAGTAACACTGTGAGAAATCTTGGAGTCATTTTTGACCAGGATATGTCCTTCAATGCACATATTAAACAGATATGTAGGACGGCTTTTTTACATTTGCGCAATATTTATAAAATTAGAAACATTCTTTCTCAGACTGATGCTGAAAAGTTAATCCATGCATTTATTACTTCTAGGCTGGACTACTGTAATTCATTATTATCAGGCTGTCCTAAAAACTCCCATAAAAGCCTTCAGCTGATCCAAAATGCTGCAGCTAGAGTACTGACAGGGACTAGAAAGAGAGAGAATATTTCTCCCACACTGGCTTCTCTTCATTGGCTCCCTGTTAAATCTAGAATAGAATTTAAAATCCTTCTCCTAACATACAAGGTCTTGAATAATCAGGCCCCATCTTATCTCAAAGACCTCATAGTATCACCCCAATAGAGCACTTCGCTCTCAGACTGCTGGCTTACTTGTGGTTCCTAGGATACTTAAAAGTAGAATGGGAGGCAGAGCCTTCAGCTTTCAGGCCCCTCATCTGTGGAACCATCTCCCAGCTTGGATTCGAGAGACAGACACCCTCTCTATTTTCAAGATTAGGCTTAAAACTTTCCGTTTTGATCAAGCTTATAGTTAGGGCTGGATCAGATGACCCTGAACCACCCCTTAGTTATGCTGCTATAGGCCTAGGCTGCTGAGGGGGGGTCCCATAATGCACTGTTTCTTCTCATTCACCTTTATTTATTTGTTTATACTTCACTCTGTATTTAATCATTATTATTAATCTCTGGCTCTCTTCCACAGCATGTCTTTTGTCCAGTCTCTCTCCACTCAGCCCCAACCGGTCGCAGCAGATGACTGCCCCTCCCTGAGCCTGGTTCTGCTGGAGGTTTCTTCCTGTTAAAAGGGAGTTTTTCCTTCCCACCGTCGCCAAGTGCTTGCTCACAGGGGGTCGTTTTGACTGTTGGGTTTTCTCTGTGTTATTGTAGGTCTTTACCCACAATACAATGCGCCTTGAGGCGACTGTTTGTTGTGATTTGGCGCTATATAAATAAAATTGAATTGAAATTGAATTGAATTGAAAATTGAATTGAATTGAATTGAATTGAAAGTATTTTGATCAATAATTCAGTTGCGTCTGTTTATTATTTCCTTCAGTCCATGCACATCATAAAGATAACAAAAGATTCATTCCTGCAACTATGAAATTTAGATTTTTAAAGTTAAAAAAAGCAGCAAAAAAATTTAATCCTTATGGTAAACAAAGTGTGCGTGCGTGTGGGTGTGCATGTGTGCGGGGTGGAGCACAGGCACAATCACCACCAATCTCACTGCGGCAGCACTCCAGTCAGTCACAGAACGAAATGGCAGCTCTCCAAAGTCTCCAAGAAGATCAATTTCTTTTTTCCTCTCTACGGCAGAGACACAATCAAACTTCATCCTTTCCCAAAACAAAAACAGCAAAACAAAAAGTGAAAAACAAACCCCTGAAACGGCCAGACCTCACCATTACTTATTTGACGCCCTGCAGAGTCTCCCCGAGGGCCAAAAAAACAACAGCAGCTATTTCTCCTTGAGCGGTGGATTACCACCTTCGCTGAAAGAAATCCTTCCTCCCCCTGCAGAGACAATGAGATTTAAGAACAAGTGGAGGCGACCCGCCGACATGCAGAGCCCTTAATTCTATTCAGAAGAGGAGACAAAGTAGCTACACTAATTCTGAGGTCTAACACACCTTTCAGTGATTGGTTGACAGTGAGACACCGTGTCTGTGAGTGTCCGTGTGGACGACCTCAAAGTATCGCTTCAGAAACTGGGGGGTGAAGTTACGGTGTGCACTATTTTACAAATTATCCAAACCACAGTCAAATTGTGCAGAAAAAGGTTTGGTAATATGTTAAAATTTTCAAACCGGCAACACTTGGGGATTTCCAAAACACTGTATTGTGGAAGCATATGTCCGTAAATATATTCACATGCCATTTTCAATAAATGCATTTATGGAAGAGCACACTGGTTATTATTAAATCAGACAAACCCAGCAAGAAAAAGACCTAAAGCAAATGATTAGATGAAGAATGTTTCTATTTGCAGCCTCTCAGTGAACAGACATGTAGGAGATCACATGATTGGAAATTCAACACAGAGAAGGTTGTTATTTCCATCTGCAGCAATTTATATTTGATGCCATGGCACAGGAAGATAAGACCTGATGCACCCCCCCCCGTAAACTCCTCCATTACAGCAGCCAAAACAAATAAACACAAGCAATAACATAAAATAACAGTTTAATAAAGTAGAATGGCTCAGTAAAATGGAATATGGCAAAAACAATATACTCCAAGAAAATATGATTACTCAAGTATAAAAGAGCTCAAAGACAAAAAAAGAGAAGAAGAAGTGAATACATGGAAAGCGGGGGGGACGCATCAAGATCCCAACACAGAACAAAAGGGCGTCAATAACAACTGATGATTTGACACTGACTGAGTGAGACAAAGGAGGAAGCTGGGGCTGTGGTGGGTTGCAAAGCAGCTTGTAAATATTCAGAACAGTCTGCCAGGCTGAAGCAGATTAAATAACGAGCTCTAGATGAGATTTGTGTAGAAGAGGATCGGCTGAGTCACATTCTGATGGGGTTGGCTTTGAGATCAGCTGTTGGCTGAGCTCAACAGTGTGACCTGCCAAATTAACACTATGCTTAGTTCTTTTTAGTCAAGTTATCAGATATAATTTATAAATTGATATTACTTTTCTACACCGATCGATCGGACTACAGGCTTAATTGGCAAGCAGTCACTCTTCAGTCTTGAGCAGTTGCTTATTTTAGCAGGACTGACCACAGCATGCATTTATGTAGTGTAGCACATAAACTTTCCTCTTTTTTTGTCAGTTATAATACTGGCATTAAAAATGTTAAATGGCCTCTAGTCCTGAGTTTTGGCCCTGCTCAAGTGTGTCAATATTTAAGACTGATTAACCTGATGGATTTTTGATAACGATGCCTATAAAAAGCAGAGCTTCCTAGCAGAGGCATGTCTAGCTGCAAAGACATTTACAAACTATATGACCTGGCTAGGAACGCATGAATATTACATTAGACTGAATAGCAGGTATGTACAGTATTATGGGCTCCCACATGCTGTCCATATTTGGACAAGAAACGCTGTCTTTTGGCTGTATCTATAGAAGATTTTGAAGTCAATAACATGCAGTCTTGAAAATGTGAAGTTTATGAAGAAGCTGTGTAGGGACTGAAAAACTTGTGTTTGTGATACTTCATGGAAAAAGCTGTGAAATGAAAGATCCTGTAAGAAAAGACTTGACAGTTTTCTAAAGTCACAGGCACAACTGTGGGTGCACAGCGCTGATTTCTTTTAAAGATGCCGTCAAACTGTTGCTGCATCAACATTAGCATGAAGTGCAAGCGGGCTTCACACTTTACACACCTTACAAAAGTAAACACAGATGAATTTGAATGGAGACCAGCAGATGTGATTCTGAGCTCAAAAACTTGTCATTAGTTGGCGCCAGTATCCCTTCCGTGCCACTTTCTGTACAGTACTTATGTGTGTGTCGTGGTTTCCATCCCTTTGTGCCTGATGCGTATTTATATGGACACGTGTGCAGACAACAGGTGGCTCCCACATGGGCCGGTTGCTCAGTCTCCCCGGAAACCGTTGTCATATCAACTGCAGAAGAGAACAGTGTGTGTGAGTGTGCGTGAAAACAAATCTGCTCTCTGGAGACCAAAGCAACCAGAAAACCACATAGCTTCTTTTTTTTTTTAAATCAAGTATCAAGAAACAAATTTTTTTTAAAAATGATTTCAAGTATTGATTAGTGATGAAACAGCAACAACACATATTTAATGCTCAGGAGTGAATTGATTTTTAATTACAGGACTAAAATATGTCTGCTTTTTAGTTTCTCCTTGACCCATTTTGCACACAAAGCAGCACCATGGGAGACATCACAAATGGGACAATCTGTACTTCTAATTAGTTACCTGCAGTATTATACCTGAGAGCTTCTCAGTCTCTTTCCAGCACCACATTCCAAAACCACTGTGGCACCAGCTCATTGCTTTTCCCTGGGTTAATAAACATTAAAGCTGCAAACATCTCACAGTTAGTTACATGCTTTGGTGTTGGTGCTACGACACGCCAGTTCATGGCAATAGTCACACTACAAACCCATCCTGTGGGTGAGTAAAGGGACCCTTGGACTGGGTTAATGTAATTTTTTACAGTGGGCAGGGTTACTATCATAACAAACATATTTTAATCCAAACAACAGTTTTTCCTTAAACCTAAATAAAACAAAATGCTACTAACTGCTCTATTAGAATGAGCACTATCTGGAGGTGTTTAACTGCTGAAATCAAAATCATTACTTGCATCAGTGGTGACCCTAAATCTAAGTTTTGAGGGGAAAAAGAGAACTTTTAGCAAATAGCTTTTGATGTGTGTCAGAGTGGTTATTATCTGCTGATTGCCAAGAGTTGGCAGAACAATTTTCAAAAACAAAAATGTGTTGTGTAGCTAATCCTTTGAATTTATATCACCCCTTTATATCCCTATCAGCTGAATTCTTCACTCCCCTTGGCAGTTGCTTCAATTACTTGCCTTAAACCTGGTAAATTTTTACTCTGCCCCACTATGTGTCACTAACAGTTATTTCATCATTGCTACAAGTTGCTACAAGTTACTCAATTTTGACGCTCCATGGCCGATGCCCCCCACATTGCTGTGAGTGTCCTCCTCTGTTATTGCCCATCTAGGGTCAGGGGTTAGACATACATGTAAAGTAAAACCAGTCTTGCTGCAGTCAAAAATTTAACATGGATACTGCCAATGAGATACTTAAACCAGTGAGGTGCTTTGTGCATAAGGAATACGTGTTTGGAGAAGGACTGCTCAATATGTCGTAGCACTGAGTAACATTCTACAAAGAGCAAAAATCTGAGCTCTTCTGTCCTAAAAATCTGCACTGACGCTGGTTAAATCACCATCTCTTCATCCAGCTTTTTCTGAAACATCAAAGTCTTCAGAGACGCATAGCATGAAAAGTTCCTCTGGGTACCCATCATGAATGTGCACTAAAGTCATCTGGATTATTTCTGTTTCCTTAGAAAGTGACATTTAATATTTCTGGGGGAAGATGTAAAGGTTTAACGGAGCACATCAACTGCTTGATTTACACATTATTTTGAACCCTAAAAGGAGATTCATACACCTGATGGACATGCAAGGAAAGGGCAGAGGAAAGGGTAACACAAGCTGACTCAGCGTTCACTTTGTGGTGTCGGCGCATGATGGTCTGACAGATTTATGCCACTAATAAGAGGTATGATAAAAATCATATCCTACAGAAAGTGTGAAGGTGTGAACCGAATGAAAAGAAAATAACCATCCAGTTCCTTGAGGATTAAGTGCATAAATACAATAAAGCCCTTACACTTTGAAAGGTTGCCTTTGTGATGAAAGCAGGGAAACAGGTTTAATTTTAAACCAGGGCATTATTAAACACACACAACCACGAAAAAAACAAAACAAAGATATTTACCACATGAAGGGCCCGTAACTTTAAAGCACAGACACTGACAGATTTCTATCATTTATGAACAAAACACCAGTGTGGAAGTCTCCGTTCCCATTTCCACCATGTTTCTGAGCTAACAAGCCATCCCTGGAACTCATACTAGATTGGTATTTTTTCCACCAACACCATCAACATTATAGTTTATACACCCTGATACAGATCACCAACTTGTCTCAGGAAGGTGTTTACTCAGGCCATAAATATAAATTAGTATACAGCCAGTCTCCCCCTGCTGAAAGATCTAAAGGAACTTCCACGCTGGCTTTGCTTCTCATGCCTGAAATCTTGTATTTACGTTGTGTGGTGCATTGTGTAAATCTGTCAAAAAAAATACATTAGTGGGGTTTTCTTGTTGTTGTCATTTTGTTTTTTAATATGTGGGTTCCTTCAGACACTAAAATTTTTTTTTTGCAGTGTTCCTCAGTGTCTAATACTTCACCACTAACAGGTCAGAAGATTGAAGCGTGAGGAGCCTCTCCAGTCCTGATGCAGTTTGTTTCAATTAGACTTACTGTTACAGCCAGAAATGTCTGAAAGCTTAATTGTAGAAGATGCAATCATGAAAACAAATGATTACTAAGCAGAGAACACACTGAAGTATTTCATCGCCACTCAAGATGTTGGAGGAAAATAAGAAAAAACAAAGACTGCAATTATCAGGGCATGAAAAGCCAAGCTACTTGTGTTGATTGATACATGAGAAGCTTCACAAGCTGCTCTGGACTCCTTTTGTTTTTGTTTTGTTTTTATTTGCCGTGCATTAAATGCTTCAAAATTACTCAGTTATCAAAACTGTCAGACATTCTGTATCCTGATGTCACTGCAAGATGTTGATGCCAATATGCTGGCTAAGCTGTTGCGTGCACGCCATATGCTGTCAGTGTGTGTTGCTCTTTCGTGTTGAACACTGGTCTCACAGCAGCTTCACATTCTCCCATTTAAAGCTGACCTGAATGTTTGCTGAAGAGTCCAGACAAGCCAAGATGCACCAAGAACCTAGTAAGTGCTGGAGTGTAAATTCATTCTGAGTCTGTACATCATCCTTTCTCACACAGTGCTGACAAACAGGAGAAGATGGAACATGACGGGCACCGATGGGAAAACCGGTTGGTGTGATTTTCTCTCATTCCTTCTTATCTTTACATTTATTGCGCTGCTATTTTTAATCTCATCTATCCATTTAAACAGCACATTTCCCACATATATATTTTAGTCCATCAGAATATTTTCAGGATGTGACAGTAAGAGCGTACCCCAAAGACAGGTTGGTTAATTTGCAAAACAGCATCTACTAATTTGAGTGAGGGGTGGATCTGACTGAGAAACTTAAGGGCTCTCCATGCTCGTTGGCTGATGACTTGTGAAAGTCATTAGCCAGTGAGCATATCGTGTTTTTACCTCCTTTCCTCGCTCTAACAGTGACCATAATTCCCAAAATGAATTTATGTTGTATTCCATATGACCTAAAACATCAGTAAAGGCTTTACTGAGGCCACAGAGTAAGGGAGCTGAGGGCTGTTTCCCCATAGACTTCAGAAGTATATGCAACCAAACAACCCGCCCTCTGCTGGTTATTCAAATGAATGGAGGTTTGCAGCAGCAGTGAGTCTGCCTTTAGAGAGTTTTCAAGGTTATCTGAGGACAGCTATGCACAAAAGGTGGAGGATTTATCAGGCCAGCTTCCAAACGTAGCTGAAATTGTAGTTTCTTAGTAGTCAGACTACATTAGCAGGTTTTTTATTTTTCTTTTGCTGGCTGCTGACTGTATTTCCTGACCCTGTATGGGGCCTCAGGAGACAGCCAACAGACTGAAGTCATTCAGGAAGTGTATACTGCATGTTGATATTAGTGGCTACAGCCAGCCAACACGCAGAACTGAAACTCTGATGGAGTTTTTCTGTGATACATGAAATATTTCTGAATTTTGAGTATGAATGCATGCATGACTTAAACCCCATGGGGTCGGTTTATGACTTATTATTCATGTTTTCACACGGTAGCCTTGAATAGAGTAGAAAGAATAGAAATAGAAAGAAACTTAAGTAGGCTACATAAGTGCAGGTCCCATTACAGCTCTATCTGCTGTATACTGTTTTGCGTATGTGTTAATAGCCTCTCTTTATACCCATTATTTTCTGAAAGATATATTTTCACCCAAACTCCATTAACTGACCCCACTGGGCATTTTCAACATGTTGGGCACTTTTGAAAGGCTTGCGCGCTTGATAAATTTACATACCAAGAGCTGGAATAATGGTAATTATCTATTAAAGCATAACCCAGTTCCAAGTGCACCAGCCTACTTTCTGCCTCACAGCAAAATTAGCAGAAACCTTTAACATCTGCAGCATGTGAGGGTGACGGAGAATGACTGCATCAGGCGGGAGGTGATATTCATCCACCCACATCAGGGCCACTAAAAATTAATTCTTTATGTGCAGTGATATGCATATGTGGCTGAACACTACTGTTTCTAACGTGTATGGTGCATGGCGTATGGTACCTGGTGAGTAAAAAGAAGCTCGTGTCAGATTTACCCTCAAACATTTGTTTGTTTTTTTTATGCTTGGAAATTTCTAAGTTTATTCTAAATTGGGGAATTAATTCTTGGAAATAAATCAGTTTTCCTTCTAAAAGTTTGAGTTTTGTTCTAAAAAGTTTGTGTTTATTCCTCAAAAATGTGTTTTTAATATCTTTTTTCCATCCCTTGCCAATGATGAAATACACCAGCAGTGTTTTCACATCATGCAATAGTGTTTAATATATATATATATATATATATATATATATATATATATATATATATATATATATATATATATATATATATATATATGGTGTCATATTTATATATGGAGTCACTGGTGAGTTTAAAGCAATACTTGAGGGGATGGGATTTTTTTTTAATGGAAAGTTGCAAGTTTTTTTCAGAGTTTTGAGTTTTCCTCAAAATGTCAGATATTTTTCATAAATTCATATTTTTCCTCACAAATCTGAGTTTTGTTTTTTTTTATAATTATTTTTTCCTCATAAATGAAAAACTTTAGCCTCCAAAAAACAAAATGAGTTTTTCCCTCTTACCCGCTTCATTGTTTTAGTTCAACATGCAATTCATCATTGAAAAAAACAAAGTGCAGCACTCTGTGTTCGAACTGAGCTAAATAGCACTTCAGACTCATTACAGGTTTCACCTCGCGCTTTATGAACACGATGCTGCCTGTTACTGAGTTAAAGCAGTAGTTTTGGTTTTCATTTAAAAACAGTCAGATTAAGATGCTGCGTATTCTTCCGGTCTGTCCCTTAGATTTATAGCAGTTGTCAAATACTTTACACTTAACCACTTAACTCTTGCTCCAAATTACTGAATGTTAACTTTAGCATTTCATAATTCAAAGTTTGAGCAAATATTGATCTTCATTTACAAGTAAAACAGATAAAGTCATATTTCATTTTCTTTTTTTCTTTTTCAGCTGCAGATAACTCAGTGTAATTGAAAAAAAATTGTGTGGATAAACCCTCTGAGAATATCAACCCAACAATGTGGCTGGGATAGGTAACAACGTGAGTGACTCTGAAAGGTTTGTTACATCTCCCGATTCTCTGGAAAGACCCCTGAGTACATCAGCAACTCAATCGTGTGCTCATCATGCAAATAAAGTCGCACTGAGAGTGTGGGAAAGAGAGTATGAGAAAGGACAAGAGGAAGGGAGTGGGCGAGAGACCGAATTGTACGACTGGCTGCAGGAGGCAGGAGGTTGGCTGGCTGGTCGCCTCTTTGCTTTACTAATGAGTAGCTCATTTATATGAAGCAAAGAGTTCCTGCAGCGAGAGCGACACAGAGAAATCCGGTGGGAGAGCAAAAGGGGAGAAAAGAGTGAGGGGCAAAAGAGGGAGAGAGAGAGAGACAGATGAGAGATTCACAAAGAACACAAACTAGAAGAAGAAGAAGAAGAAGAAGATAGTCATGGGGTGGAAAGAAAAAGATGAAGACCACACTCTGCCATCTAAAGCCATCAATGGGATGCCCACACAAGTATTTTCAGATCATTTTGCTTCTTCTCCAGGCTGCACATTACGTGTGTGTTTTATAGCCATGACAAGCATAAGTCACGGTTTTCAAAAAAAACTGCATATTACAAAAGGCCAGAGTCTCCAGATTCCAGCTCTGCAAATTATTTCTGTAACGTTCATTTTTGTTGAGAGCTTTGAGTAGAGGGGGGAAAAAAATCTGCTTTCTTGCTTACTTCTCTTTGTGTGGACATGGTGAAAAGGAGAGGGGGTGGGATGAAACCATGGGTCAAATCATAAATGATTCAACTGAACTCTCATGACTACAATTATTCAAGGCTTCAACAGCTGTGAACAGGGGTTTCCCAGCCCTGCCACGGCTCTGAAGAGTTTGTGTAGGTTAGAAGTACAAGTGAACTTTGGAATTAGCTGCTTGAATTATTTGAGCGGTAACATTTGTATCACATTTACCTCCACACACCAGACGGTCTAGGTGTGCTGCATTAAAATGCAGACTTTCAGCTTTATTTCAGGGGGTTTAACAGAAGTAGTGCATTAAGATCAGCGCATGTTTGGGAAATCACCATCTCCAAATCTGATTATATTGCATGATAATGGAGTTAGATGATGGGAAAAGAAAATGCAACAACAGCCATGCAAGTGTAAGCTGCACTCCAAGACGGATCTTCTGAATGGAAAAGGGATGGATCCCTTCTGTGAAGATTCCCAATATTACAAGTTATTATTCTTTCCAGTATGAAAGTGAAGGTCTTTGGTGCTGAAATTCATCACAGCTCATGTACTGTAGAAAGAAATGTTTGTGCCATTTTTGGCCTGTTCAGATTAAGTGACCTTTTAATGTAGTAGAAATGCATGAACTTCAAACTTTCACGCCTTTATATCTGCATTTTTTTTTCAGACTGATTGTATTTAGTACCCAACTTTATGTGTGGTTACACGTAAATTAAAAATTTCTTAAAACTTGACACTGGAAGATGTTGGTAGATTGACACTAAGCAGCAAAACAAAGGGTTGAAAAATGAAGCCAAATGTCTACTTGAGGCTCCAAAATTGAGTCAATTCCACAAACACTAAAAAAAAAAGATGTAGTGGTTGGAAAAATGAAGCCCAGGCGGAAGCACCTTAAACCTGCATTCTATCTGAAGGCCGCCAGATGGCGATAGCTGTGGTTGCAAAAAGTCTTACGGTCCTATAGAAGTCTGTGGGAAAGCAGCTTTTTTCTTGACCTCAGTAAACAGTTTTACTGCACAGCAAACTGTTACAGAAGTCTGTGCTTCACTTCAGTTCTAGATTCTAGTATTTTATTATTAATTAGCAGCTATCCATGTCTGCAGCTTTAGCTGGTAACTGACCAAATACGGTCACTTCTGGCTCCGAAAACATTGTTGAGGCTTCAACAGTATGCAGTGGGTTATATCACTGTAGCTGTGCCCATCTCTGTATATGTCTTTAACATGTTCTTAGCATTAATCTACTGATAACTGTGTATCATTAGAAACTTTAGGATATTTTTTTTCCCAATAAACCTACAGTAACACTACTTGTTAAGATCATTTTATCACTAATTCATCTACAGGTAATGTTCTTAATTTATCAATTCTTGATACAAACTAATATCTTCGAATGGTGACAGAATTTGCCCCCGAGATGCCTCTCAATAAGCCAGATTGCAGTCTGAATCCCACGGATACTTGACGATGATATAAAATGGTACAGAACAGGAAGTTCTTGGAATACATGGAGCCGTGTATTCCTGTTTTTCAGTCATCGGTCTGACGTTTATTGGTTCCTCTGTGTGTGTTGTACTGTGCAGGTAGTCATTGCTTCACTTTCTCCTGGTGTGTTTCGTGACATTCATTACCATCTGTGTATAAGCGATGGTATGTTACGTTGTGTCGCCTCCGTATAAAAGCCATTCGAAATAAACGACTTTTAAAATGTGTTGTACTGTACTGCAGTAACACTTGTGCTCTTCCGGGGCTTCTACCAACAATGATTCATGAAAGTCGACTTTGGCTGTTTGCTCCTGCCTCTGAGAGGTTAATAAATCAGAAGCAGCACGGGACGACCAGGACCGCGCCGTCCGAGCCTCGCTGAGGTGATGACTCCATCTCGCTGATAATTGCACTGTTTAACCAGCGGGGCATGTTCTGGATAATTGGAAGCACTTGCCTGCTAAGTGGCGGCAACAAAGCAGTGAGGTAATTCTTACAGTGTAGTCTTAAAGGTGTAATCACTTTCATCTCATTCTCTCCTTGTTGTTTCTCACAGAGGATCTCGTAAACACAAATGAATGTGCCTTGGGCACAAATGGGAATGGCAAGGCAGTTCATCTTCTCCAGTATCTGAGACCTGGTGGGACTGTCTTCTCTCAGAGTCATTAAAACAGAAAATTGAAGAAGTCGTGCTTATTCAACTCAAGAACATTTTCTTAGCATGCACACCATCGAAAAAAGCAAATATGGGTATTCAGAAAACATTTTGCTAGACTTCTGTCTTTTCTTTGAATATTCTGTATCTGAATCAAAAAGTTAAACTTTCCTAGTAACTTCAGATTAGCAGTCAATCGGGCTGTTTCCACAGTGTTTCTGTTAATACCTTTATAATAATAGGAGACACAATTATGGTCAAAATTTGTATAAGTGCTCCTTCCAGGTTATTATTCTTGTAATGTCATATGTGACGCACAGCCAGAGCTACAAAACTAAGGAGAGAAGAGAGCGTGAGATGCACAAATTGCTATTCATTGCTTGTCTTTCAGTGAGTTTAATCAAGTTCAGAGAAATTTCATATGGCATTTATGTTGAGAGCAGGTTTGAAAGAAAAAGACTGTTCAGATACACTTATTATAGAATATCAGTAGAAACAACCACCAGTCAACAGGGGTCTCTGTACTGTCTCCAGTTAGACTAACCTCATAGAGACCTAACCAAACACACACACACACACACACATATATATATATATATATATATATTTTTTTTTTTTAATTTGGTTTTCTCTTTAAGATCATAACTTTCCTGTACAAACAGTTCAGATTACAGACCAAAAGAACTTTTTTACAAAAAACAGAAACTTTCTCCCCATTTAAATTAAGCAGGAAAAGGCTTGCAGTGTTTGTCACTTGCAATTAGTAGTTCTGGGACTTTGCCCTTGTCTGAATTTGTTGAATTAACTGTTAATTTTATCTTAGCCCAGTCTTAATAAAGTTATTCAACACAGAAACCCCACATCTGCCTTCCAGCTTCAGTTTACACTGGTCTACTTCCTGGTCTTCAAAAAAAGAAAAAAAAAATCTGAATTTCCATATATTTAAAGTATTTGCGACTGATAGCTTGATCAGCACTTTGTTTACACTGATGTTTCAGGTGACTGCTTTGTAACATGCCCCCCACACACACACACACACACAAACAGCTTCCAACAACATCTGAAAAATAACCAGTTTTAATCCAACAGACCAGCAAAACAAATAAATTAGAAATGCTAAATAAATTAATTGAATCATTAGAATGAAGCTCCAGCAGCTTTCCTGGCTGAGTAAGGCCAAACTGAGGTGATGTGTTGCCTTTTATGTTTTCTGCTGATATCTTCACAGCGTCCAGTTGTACGTAAATTGACTTCTTTCTTTATTGTATCATGACAGGCATGTTGGGACTCTTTATCAGTGTGCCACACTGGCTACCTAAAAATGTCCAACAGAGACAAGAGATGACCTTAACCTCGTCCACATACCTATCCAGCCAGAGCATTTTTATCTCTATTTGCCAAAAAAAAGGCTATGAGCCAAAAAAAAAAAAAAAAGACATCAAGTAAACCATTCCCTATAAAAAATGAGAACAGAGATGTGCTTTTTTCTAAAATGAGCCAAAACATCAAACTCCTTTTTATCTGCAATCTCCTACACGATGGACGGTGAAGGCAGAGTTGAAGTTGAACCCATTTGCCAAGTCCCCCACTGCCACCATCTACTCAACCCCCTTCAGCAGTGTTAAATCCAGATGCTTGAAAAATTGCAGCAAACCACTCTGTAAATCTCATCGGTCATGTTTGTGCCAGAGCAGATCTGTCAGAAGCATGGTGGGCCTCTGATCCTCTTCCTCCACGAAGCCCTTCCCTCCTGCCGGGAAGCAGAAGAGCGTGTCATCACTGTAAATAAATGAACTTGGTGTTTCTGCTGGAATCAAAACACGTCCCTCTGGCACGCCAAGTCATAACCACCAGACTGTAAAATGACTGTCAAGTAAGTCAGTAACCACTTATAGAATATGATGTAAGCTGTTTATTTATTTATTTTACCCTATCATGTGACTTCATCCTAAATATAAGTCAGTCCCTGAGGTGGGCGGACTGAGATATACGACTTTAGTCACTGGTGTGCCTTACAAAATTCAAAAAATTCCCTTCCAGTCCTGCTCAAGGCAATTCCTAGTAAAAAGGCTCCATTAGGTAGGTGAAAGACTGGTGGGCAAAATTTCCATAAAGTTATCTTTAAAAATCAACATTTGTGCTCTAACTAAAACCTAAAGCGCAGCTTTAACAGCAGCAGCCATCACATTCAGTCTGGGAAGTAGATGTGTCCATCAAAGGTGTTATAACCAGAGTCTATATACCTTCATTCTTTCTAATCACACCACACCAAGAGGTTACTTCACTTGTGATTTCAGAGATCTGCTTAAATAATTCCCATAATTTGTATATTTCCGTGATTTGTATATGTTCCAAAGTCAATAAGAGAGCTGTTCCCGAGCAGCTAATGGTTAAACTGAAAATCATTCACACCAGAGAGGAAATAAATAATAAATCTGAAATGTCACTTTAATTTTTTGCCATCACGATATCCTTACATTATACACTTCAAATCCATCACAAAATTAGTTTGATGTTAACAAGCCTACCTGATAAACCCGCAGCAGGTGGTAAAGAAAACCTTCAGACAAGCTCCATAAAGCTATAATTACACTGTACCTTAGTACTTTTAGGCAAATTGTGTCCTCGCTGCATTGTTATCAGCCAATTAAGCTATGGAAAGAGTTCATGGTATCAGTAGCTGTTACACGGACAACCCACACAGCTCATTATTTTTCTAACAGTCTCACCCTTGCAGTACCCTCACTGCCAGCACCACCAACCATACCACCACCACCACATTTAATCGAGATTTCTCCTCTGCCATCTCTCCTGCCTTTCATCGCCTACAGATATTATTTGCCGGCTGAGTGACTGCTGTTTTAAATAAGGTAATTGTGGTTTTGATCCTGGGTTGTTAACATTCTGAGTGGTCCTGGCCATCGCAGTGATAAACCTAATTGCACCTGCTGTGGAAATTTGGCAAAATCAAGCCCTTTTAATTATTTCAAGTGTTTAGTGGCTATGTGTATGTGCGTGGGAAGTGAGAGCAATGAGCTGTGGTCCACGGAGCCAGGACAGATCAATTGACCTAAGAAAAAAAAATTATACCATGAGTCTGGCAGCGTCTCTTTTTCCTCACCTCTGTACAAACTCCTGGACCTTCCCATCTGAATGTCCCCGGTCACCAGAGACTTTAAAAGACAGAGAGCTACATTTATGTCCCCAATCAGAAATGACAAGCAGATGGCCCACTACTGATCTATGATACCACTGAAGCTCTTATCGCTGTCAGCCCATCTCCAGTTAGCTGTGATGAACAGAAAATTTGAGCCCATTGCAGATCCTGCAGTCTTATAGCAGCTTGATGTAAATTCCCCATGTATGAGTGACTTGGGCAGTTTAGGACAGGCCACTATGGCCGTTGGTATTGACAGAACAGAATTTATGGAGCAGCAGGTATTGGACCAAACTGTAGTCACAGACTAGAGGGGGGAGGCACACAGACACCATTTTGAACACAACAAAGATGCCCATTCACAACGAATCTGCACAATAAAACAAGATTTTTAGTAGATAAATCTATGGTGTGAATTGAACATGCATGCTTTGTCTCCAAAAATCTTTAATAACACTGTAAAAAGTCACTAAATTTGTCACTAATCACTTTTTGAAAAAACTCACTTGGAGGGTTTGAAACTAAAAAATTTTATATTTCAAATTGAGTAACTGTATTACTTTTTTGTTCTAAAAGTTTTTATGTTTTAGAGTTCTCTAAACAGACAAAAAGCACAAAAAATAAAGTAGCCAAACAGACCCAAACATTAACCCTCACAGGGCTGCCAGTGACCTGGGCGATGTTAAGAGAAGAATCCATTATTTATTTGCCACAAAGTACTCGATTATTCCATCTTATTAACTTACAACTTAATAAGTAAAGTGTACATGTGTCTTCATTCACACCACATGCATTCGTTCTCCACCCAGATGGAATCCAAATCTGTGGAAAATGCTGTTGTTTGTTGTACAGACGCCATAAAGTAATGCTTACTGCGTGAACATCCAACACCAAATATTTGTAACTGGTGGATGTCAGTTTACTGCAGTTTGTGGTGTAGTGTTAGCTTTAGCTGAACAAGCCTAAGGTTTTGTGTGGTGCTGTGTTTCTCTGCAAGTATAGCAAAGCAATATTCAAAAAGAGCTCATTTATGGCAAAGCCTACAACTCAATCAATTTGATAAATACAGGGGGAAAAATAGCGTGAAGCTCGTTTTAGTCAATTCCTGATTTGAGTCGACTTCCTGAATCTGAGTTGAAATCTCTGTAAAGACAGAGTGAGAGATGGGGGAGACAAACAATAGAAACAAGGAGGCTGACAGGTTTGACTGAGCGTCAGCAGAAAGAGGGGGAAACAGAGGTAGGCAGAAGGAAGTTCAGCCAAAATGGAGACACAAACTGACAGGATGAGACCAGCTGGGGGGAGAAGCAAGCAGCCAAGCAACATCATCCGTCCATTGCTCGCTTTCTCCCCCTGCAGAAAGTCTAACTCACTCAGATCTACAAGACACCCTCCCCTGACTCTTGATGAGTCCCAGGAGATTAATAACAACCAGCTAGCTGCAGAGTAAAAGCCTCCATCACAGAAAAAACAGATGGCACTTTGAATCAAGGATAATTTAGCGGTTATTATATTGTGCCATTGATAAACTACAAAAACAAGCTAATGGTGAATAATTGCCATGTGAAAGAAGAGCAAAGAATACTAATGAAACCATTTACTGTTCCTGCAGAAGCCTTCGGTTTCTCTTTCCTGTGTTTTCGGAGTCAGAATTAACCACTGAAATGGCTCGGTTCACTTTGACGACTTTCATTCCATAAATGAGATTTCAGCTGCTGTAAACGTGTCTCCATCTCCTACAAAATGATTGCTAGAAGCAAAGCGGAGCCCATAACAAGTTACAAAAGGATTTATGGTTCATTTTAAGGCCTTTGCTTACGAACTTGTTAAAGTTTAAACGAGCAACGCATCTACGTTTATGAAATATTGACCTCCGAATTTAAAGCGAACGCCCACTAAGATAGTGCCACATGAAGCCACATGAACACTGACAACAAAAAAAGCCGCTCCAGCATATCACAGGGCATTAACATGATGGAACCACAGGACACTTTTGATAACATTATCAAAACTGTATTAAATGCATCAAAAGACCTTTGGAGAACTTTAGATGATATCTTTAATATCGCGCTTATCTTCTCCTTTCCCCTTCAGAGGCACTTCAAAAGAGAAAGCTCTGATGTGAGCACCTTTTGTTTTAAATGTCAGGCTCCTCATGTTATCCAGCAAAGCTAATCAGTATGCATGAATCTGAAAACGCTTTTTTTTTTCCACCACAGAGAAGCAAGACCTGCTCCATGACCACATCTGGCTTTTTCCCTACAGAAAGTCTTCCCGTGAGAAGACAGAATATGAAAGCATTATTCTCCCTCAAATTGTTATTATAGTAAGGTGACATGAAGCATTACCTCCTTTGTGTAGGGAAAAAAAAAAGTCAGCTGCCTGCTGTGTATAATGGTATCTTAGAGTAAAAAGAATGGCAAAGGAACTGTATTTTATATAGTTCAGTCACATTATGAGTAATAAAGCTAATGAATAAGGTCGGTAGTAGCATTGTTTTAGACTTACGTGCTGTCCTACAGGAAAATCTGTTATATAATAAAGCGCAGTACATTGATATTTTTACGCGAAATAACGAGAGTGAGGATTTTGTCAATCGTAATCACACACATCTAACTAGTAGAGTAAAATAATAGTAGTTACTATAGTTACTGTACACCATTTTAATGTATTCATGATGTATTGTATTCATAATATTTTCCCATCTACAGACAGCATAACCACTAGATCTGTCTACAGTTACTTTGATTTGATTTAGAAATACTCAGTAAAACTATTTCCATTATTTACTTTGGGGGAAAAAATCAACTGCTTAATTAAGGAAGTTATTTATTTCATTACTGTGATGGTCCTGGGTGTTTTTTTAGACTTATTGCTTATTGTGTTTATTGTTTACATTTTTATCTTTATATATTTCCCTTAGGACTTAAAGTCTGAAATTATTTAGCTGCAGTTATTGTTTGTATTAGAGTTTATTAGTTTCCTTTCCCTCCATGTCTTCCTCCTGCTGCTCACTCATGTTAAGTTTACTTTTGTGTTTGAGTTTCCTTGTATAGTTATTGTTACTCACTTCCTGTTTTAGTTTGCTAGTTAGTTGTCTCTTGTGCCTTTGTTGTACTTCCCTTGTTTTGTTGTCCTTGATTAGTTTCAGCTGTTCTTGTCCCCAGCTGTTTCCACTCCACTGATTAGCCCTCATACTGTCCATGGTTGTGTGTGTGTGTGTGTGTGTGTGTGTGTGTGTGTGTGTGTGTGTGTGTGTGTGTGTGTGTAGATCACCCCAGTTTCTTTTGTACTTGTCAGATCATCTGTTAACCTGCCCTCATGCTTACTGGTCCTCAAGCGTGTCTTGTTTATGTTTTGAATACACACACACTTACACACACACACACACACACTGATACTGTAGATAACTGCAAATTGGTGCTACCTAGCAAAAATGATAAAATACTAGATTTTCACCCACCATAACTGACACAAACTTCTTGGATGGTCAGCAGCTCACATCATTTGTCAGATAAATGCTCTAAGAAGCAGCAACAGCACAAACACTGTAGAGAGTTCCAGTTCAGTGACCAAACTTTGCTGAGGTGAAGAGCAGATAGCTAGCCGCTACAGCTCTCTGCATCAGCACAAGGTAGCCATGCACCAAACTTTAAGCATTAATAAAATCCAAATGGATGATCCATTACCTTCCATTTATCTGAGGTTGGCAGCAGGCTAAGCAGACTATTTCAGATGTCTTTTTCCCCAGCAACAATTTCCAGTCCCTCCCTGGTCAGATGAGAGATATGGGGTGTTTCCACACCTGCACAGGTCAGTCTATTTAAATCAACACCCCCACCATCTTGGTATAGGTTTTGAAATGCTCTTAATCTCTTCAGCGAGTCCTGAGTCTATCCCTGGGTTTCCTTCCATTTGGGCATGACTGGAAAACCTCCAGAGAGGCACCCAGGAGGCATCCTAATCAGACGCCTGAAACACCTCATCTGGCTCCTTTCGACATGCAGGAACAGAGGTTTTACTCTGAGCTCCTCATGCTGTCTTTGATCAGCTCCTGTACAGGTGTTAGGAAGGCGGAAATTATTTTCTCCTGCTCCTCGTTACCATCTTTTTTCAGTCCCAGAAGCTGCTTGGCCTTGCCACTTGTCTGAAGCTTTTATTTGTGAAGCTATGGGACGTGTGGAATGAGTGTTTGGGATTACTTGTCAAATCTGACCAAAAACAAATTCAAGAGTCTGAGTTTCTGTCACTGTCTTCTTTAAAGGCTTTAACGTGAAGTACTGTCATACTCTGGATAATTTGGGTGGTGCATTTTTTCTCTATAACATTAGTCTCTGTGTCAGCAGATCACTACCTAATCACTGATGACATTCTTTGGCAACTATTGTTGCGATCAGTTAATGTAGTGTTAGCCTTTTTTTAAAGCCTTTAAAAATAGGTTAAAGTTGCACTAACCCTATCTGAGATGCTCAGGCACAGTTATCAAAATGCTGATTACCAGCTGTAACTACACTGTACACTGAATCTGTGTGTGTCATGTGTGGGAAGAAGTGAATAAGGAACCGAAACTTGGCCCCAGGCCTCAGCTTCATATCACTGTCCTCGTGGAATTCTTCCAACCTTTATCTTCAATCTCGCCCCTTGGTATCACGCCCCCTCCTCACAGGAGATGGTAAGATGAGAAAATGTCTGAAATTCTGGTTTGCTTCACACAACTCTATCTAGTTTTGATGGAAAACTTTGGTGGTCCCAATTAGTGGTCCCCAGTCTGGGTGTTCATTATAAGTGTATTTTGGGGTGTTTTAATATAGCTTAAGGCAACAGCAAAGAAGTATGAACTGCTCCCAGCTCATAGAAATGCAAACTGTAGACATACAGAAAAATAAACATAGCTTTATATTACAGGGTTACAATGAAAACATGTTGGCAGCCACTACAAAACATGTTTTTCAATAGAGAAAAATTGAGACAAGTCTTTGACACATAAAAGAGGTGAGCAAATAAAGGCTAAAAATGTGCGGCTTTAGACACATGCAAGCACAATAAATGAGGTTAAATTAACACAATAAATCTGACTGCGTTATTGCCTTATTTAAAGCTCAGTGTAACTACTCAGGGCTACAGAAAGGCTTCCGCTTAAAAAAAGTAGGTCTGGCCTTCAAATCTCTTTGTCTCTGGATCACTGACATCTAACAACAGCAGATCAGAGAGTGAAGTGATTACGGGCTGCTGTCTGGCTGAGAAAAACAGCAAACATCAGAGCTGTTACTCTGAACGCACAAAGATCACAGAGTGAATTGACAGTTCAGATTAGCAGCATTAGAGCAAGAACAAAGTCTATAAAGTCTTTTTCGTTCTTTGTAGATCCACCCTTATCAGGAGCAAAATGCAATGAGGACGAGAAGTTACCGCAGCTGCTGGAGTGCATGACATGAAAACACAGTTTACATCATCCTTTAGGGGGGTGAGTTATCTTTGAGAAAATGCTGCCGGGCTCGGCTTTAGATGTTAAATATTATATTACAGAGAACATATTTCAGGCTGTAAACACCAGGATGAATGCTATAACTAAAAAAGGAAAAGATTTTTCAAGCAATTTTAAAGAATTATTGTGCATGTGTATAGGTTATGCTTGTCATTGTCAGATGCTTTCACTAGAGCCCAAAGAAGCAGTTTTATAAGCAATGTGCATACCTAATAATTTGCTCCTGCTCTTTATGTATCTAAGACATCTAGATACCCTGCATTTACTCCACTTTATGTTGGGTACAATGTAGAATTTATGCAGTGCTCAGTCCACATGCATGCTTTAACTATCGTAACCATGGTTAATACAATATATGGCCAATACCAGTAGACTGACACAAAGAGATTACATCCAGAGATTACATCCACAAAGACACAAAACCAAGGTCCAGGATGTCAGACTGGCCTTCCATTTCATCCCAAAATATCAGAAGGGATTGTGGCAAAGCCATTCCAGACGAAAGTCTTGCCTGTGAGCTTACAGAGCCATAACGCCAGTTCAAGTCTTCTTCTTGTGGCTGCTCCCTTTAGGGGTCAGACCACAGCAGATCATCTGCCTCCATCTCCTCCATCCTTCTTTGTCACACCAACCCTCTGCATGTCCTCCTTCACTATATCCATGAATTTTCTATGAGGTCTTCCTCTTTTCCTCCTGCCCGGCAGCTCCATCTTCAACACTGTTTGTCCAATATATCCACTATTCCTCCTCTGCACATGTCCAAACCATCTCAGCCTCATCTCTCTAACTTTATGTGCCAATTTAGGCAATCATGTAAAAATAGCATCACAGTGTGGAGCACCAACCCAATCAGCATCTCTGGCTTCTCCTGGCGCTGTGCTGTACAAATGCCATGCTAATTCATTAATTATGCCAGTTCATGTTTTGTTTTGTTTTTTACCAAGTTCAGGTGCTGCTGAAAAATCTCATCCCACAGTTGTACATGCATGAACTCCTCCATCTTGGACTGCAGCTCGCGTCAGTAGACATTCTGCTCGGGAAATCTGCTGCAAGCTGGAGGGTCACTAACCAGAACCTGCACAGGTGGAGAACTGGTTCTTGTGCCGCTATACAGAACTCATCCAGGGTGCAGGGCACAAGAAGGACCACCAAGCTCTTTTTTCCAGTCCAAATATAAACACCCTCTTACCATGTGTAAGAGCTGGTGCTCTGCAGTAAGAATCAAAACTGACAGAATTCACTAATGAAGTTCAGTGGCCAAAAGACCAATCCAAAAACCTTTCCAAATCCAACAGAAACATGGAAAATTAAAACCAATTTACATTTTTACCCAGTTTCTCTGATCACAATCCCACCTGCTGCACACACACTAACATGTCTGATCTTGATCAACCTTGGCTGAGTGTGAACCTGCTGCTGTGGGACAGATGAGGCCAATTTAACTGCTGGGATCCAACAGCAGGAGCTGCCACTCAAACAAATACAGACAGGCAGGCAAAAAACACACACACACACACACACACACACACCATGCACAGATCATATCAAGTTGTTTAGTGTTTGGGCAGCATTACACCTTAACTGTTGTCCTCTCTGGCAGAGATAACAGCATAAACATGTAAGCAAATTCTTTCACTCTATGACAGTGGAGTGTGTGTTTAAAGTGCACCCTCCTGTATGTGTCACCATGATTTACTAATAAGTTCTGAAATTATATCAAGGTGTCAGGTCTAAAATTTCTGGACAATGCAAAACTGGATACCACAGGAGACATTGGAAAATGTTGGAAGAAACTGCATCCAAAAAGGGTCAGTTTAATTATTAAAAACCAGACAGCATGAAGATGGCAGAATAGATGATTTTAGGCCACACTGTTTGGCTATAATAAGAGGTACTAAAGAATAACCACAGAGAACAAAAGCATATAACATATAATAAATAACATAATATAATAAAATAACTTTATGAACCCAAAGAGGACGCAGCCCCCCTTCTACATGACATCAAGAGACAAATAATTAAAATTGTAAAATACATACTAAAAAGGACTATGAATGCAATTAACAAAACCAATGTCATGAGACCAAAGAAACTCAAAAAGCATGAAAAAAATCATTGAACAAGAAAACAAGTAAAGCGTAAGAATAGAAAAAGAGACAAATTGAGAAACTGAAAGGCAATAGACAAAAGAACAGGAAAAAAACCAAGACAACAGAAATATTTAAGACAAAAGGCGAGAACAAAGTGCAGACTTCATACAGAATAAAATGGAGCAAAGAAAGGGAAATAAAGTGAAAATGAAGCATCAAATTCCGTCACTGACTTCCCAGGTCGACTCATTTCTCCTCCAATTATACAGTTATTGAGCTGAACTGGACAGGATCATAATAAGGCAATTAGCCTAATTTGTGTGAACTGAAAAGACAATTAAAGAATTAATGAGCAATGCTTAAAAGTTCATCATATTACACCCCTATTACAAAACGGCAGGTCAGAGAGTGCGCACTGCCCAGCGACACTGTATCGTTGGCAAAGCCAAACAAACGCAGGATAACGGGGTGTCTTTATAGGAAATGCAGCTGATACGTGTTAAAAGGATTAGAGTTGGTAAGAAACGGCTCTCTGTCTTAGCGTCTTTGTTGAAAACTCGAGGCATGTAATCCGAGTGGATTGGTTTGACAGATGGTTTCAGTGAGATTTTCCTTTGGAGGGCTTGTCGATAGCATTAAACTGGTGCATATCTGTGAACGGCGGAGGTAGAAGAGGGCTGATTATGACAAAAGGAATACTGCGGTGAGAGGAGCTGTAAGAAACCTCCAGTGAGCAGTTAGTGAGATGAGCTCTTCTCGAGGACTGTATGAGGTTTCTGGACTATCCAGCAGAGAGCTGGAGGGTTTGTCTTGGGGGATGCCATTTTCCTGATGAAAGTATAGATCCATACCATACTTCTCTATTTACATTTGAATCCATTGATATTTTTTTTTTCTGCTTTCTACAACATGAGATTTACTTGAACACCTCTCTAGGTGTGTTGTTTTGTCCGTGACTGAGAATGCCTATCATTTAATTTTTATTTCATTTCAATGTTTGCTTTTGTACGATAAATAATCATCTTTTTTGTAATGTCGAAGACTTAACAGAAACCCTGTGCTGTCAACACAGCCAGATAATCTGATAGTTAAGGCAGCAATGCACCGAATCAAATTTGTGCATAAGTTTGGATCTAATGCCAAAATCTTGGATTTGCTGACACCCTACGATATTTGAGAGAAATGCTCTAGGTTCCCCTTTCCCTGCTCTCAGTTCTCCTGGGAGTGCACCCTCCTCACATAGGGAGTGGAGCAGATGAATAATAACGAAATAATGTTCATCAAGCTGCCAACAACACCTTGTGTCGGGTAATCCTTTAGAAAAAGACGATAACAGCACAAACACAGATGAAAAGTTCCAGTTTAACGACTCACAGGTAGCAGTAGCAGGTCCAGCTGCCTGTGTGGGACACCTGTCAATCAATGCAGCCATGCCCCACAGTCAATTATCTAGGTGGATGAATTATAAAAATCAGCACGCTCAGAGATGTTCTAGAAGAAACTATCCATATAGGTCAAAGTTGTATTTTTGGTTTTTAATGCTATAAATTTGGGCATTTTAACACGAGAGTCTGTGGGGATTAACTCAGTTTTGGAGCTGGTCTCAAGTGGACATTAGAAGAACTGCAGTTTTTGACGAGAAAGTGACAAGAATTTTTTTTATTATTATTATTAATTTCTTTACTATTTGAATATTATGATCTCATAACACTTACAAGACATAAATGTGATTAAGAGGCAAAATTACAGCCAAATAAAGACACAGAGGTATGTTCCTTTATTCCTTTTTCGTGTCTCCAGCAGACGCTGGCTCATTCTGGTTGTCATTTTGTGACAGGACAGTTTTTCTATAGAGAGGGACATTTCTATTGACAGAGGAGGAGCTCAAGAATAACACCTGAGGAATTAAGCCTGGGACATGTGACATTTATTGAGCACAGGTCAATGGTTTCATTTTAGAGATAAGACTACAAACATGCACAAATCAAGAAAGGAAAAGAAAGCTTGAAGACTGAAAGAATTAAAGGCAACAGAGCTCTAAGTCAGCTGATAATACCCTCTCTTTAAAAAAAAACCTGAGATAGAACTGTTCTTTTTCTGTTTTTCCCCTTCTTCCATGACAGTCACCCACCTCTCTCTCTCACACACACATAGGAGACAGGGTGTGAATCCCTGTCTCATTACCCATAATCCACTACAGCCCAGGCTGTCAGCAGACTCTCTCCAGACGGGGATCATGGGAGATCTGCAAAAGGTCAAGGCGAGAGAGAAACCAGCAGGGCCATGATCGGACACACACACACACACACACACACACACACACACACACATACACACGCAGAAAGAAGAAATTCATCCAGCCAACCTTGCACTGAGACATATTGATAAGGCGTTCTCCTCACCACGCGCTCATTATCCAGCATTTCTCAGGTTTTTCACATTTCCCCCTTTCCTCCCCCTGTACCCCCCCCCACACTCATCTTTTCCCAACCTGCCTGTTCCTCTGCCTTTTAGTCCCCCCCCCCCCTGTCCCTTTGGCTTCTTTTCTCTTTTCAATATGTTTTGCAAAAAGCATGAAAGCACATTTAATTTAATGCTGTAAATTTAATGGTTTGGGCTGCTGTTTAGATCTCTATCTACAAATGAAACAAGATAATAATAGATTCCACTACTACTGTACTATTACTACTACTATTAACAATAATTGTATTTTATGTGTTCATTTTTTAATAATTATTTTTTAATAAATAACCCGCTCTCTGTGTGCCTGCTGTGTGCTGTTCTCAGGTAGGAGGATGAGTTGAGTCGGTACAGGGAATAAAATTAATGTTTGTGTCATCGCTAACAAAGACTGGGAGGTCTTACACTATGCTGACATGAATCTAATTCAGACAAACATGAGTGGCTGCCGTCCACACATGACCAAACTCCATGCCTTTTGAAAGGGCAGCACTGATGCAAACATACACATACATATTCATGTGCACCATGTCACAGCCATTAAAATGCACAAGAACACAATACCTGAATTCATGCTAATGACCTCAGCAGTGCTCCTGCTCTCCTGTGTGTGGGGGCCTTAGTCACTGTATGATGTCAGTGAATAACAAAGTGCTTTTTTTGGTGAGTTTAGAAGTACATTTTCATATGACTGAATGCCTCTCACCTAATTATTTAAATTACAGAATTACAGTCTGAAAGTCAAAAAGTATATATATACATACATACATACATATATATATATATACTTTGGACTATGGGCAGGAGATATATGATTGAAGCCATACCGGTTCTGATGTGGCCCAGATTGGCAAAGATTAACTGGGGCAGACTGACAATAAGTGGGCTTCTTGAACAAGGATACAGCATATGTTACATCTATACTTGTTACATACGTGTATATATGTGTATATACGTATACCTGTAGCTTGTTTCTGTAACAGAGGATGATTTATTTTTATGTTTCCAGTCTTTACACTCAGCTTGTTCTCATTCCCACAGGCCAAATACTCCTGTCTATTAAAATCACAGGTGTCTGAGTGAGACATGCAAGGTGTCCTCTGACATCTCAGCCATGCACCACGTCATGGCATTTAAACATTTACACTTTGTATACTACTTTTTTTCAGTGTGCAAAGTTAAAATTTTCAAGGGAGAATATTTTAGCGCAAACCACAATCTCAAACCTTACAGAAAAGAAAAAAAAGCCCTTTTTGGTACCTTACCTAACCAGATAGTGATAGTAAAAGTAAAGCGCAAGTATAAGCCAAATACAAAACTCAAAGCTTCCAGAGAGGACACGGGCGATTTAAGCAGCTGCCAGCGATCCGTGCGTTAACTCTGTGATACCAGTGGCTTCTGATAAAATGGCATGTGAGAAAGTGATGTTGGGATAAAAAGAGGAAGAAGAGGACCTTTATTGCTTGCAAGAGCAGAGATGTTCACCATGACTAAACAGGCAGCATCTTCTCTCTGGATAACTTTAATTGGGGCAGTCTCCACTTGGCATTTCACTTCAGTGAGTTCCGTGTGCTGTAAAAGATTTATTTGCATCCACGATGTAGAGTCAAAAGTCAACTTGCTGTTGTTTCTAATCACCACTGCATCAGGTGCTGACCGCAAGAGTAGTGTAAGCTCAATAATACGAGTGGCACTTCACAGTACAATCAAAATGCTATTAATGTTTTAATTAGATTTCTGTGAATTAAAATTACAAGCCATATGCAGCCTGAGCTTTATCTACACTCATTTCACTCAGTTAAGCATCTTCATGAGCAAAACTGACTGTTTGGTTGCAGCCCTGGACTTCCCTCAGTCCCTCTGACACCTCTAAACACCTGCTTGCATGTGATCTAAATGTTCCAGTGATTGGTTTTGGCTTTTAAATTAACCAGTTCGAGGTTTTATTTTCCCCATTATATTTGCTGCCACTGCACCTTGTTTCCTGACATAAAGAGAGAAGTCCAGGTTTTTCAAGTTCCACTTGAAAAACAAAGCTAATTAAAGTGACAGCTCGGTTCTGTGTGGTCTGACTAACTGATGAGCTTTCTGGAGGAAATAACCAATTAAATACTGAGCTGAGTCTTAGCTGAGTAATGTGAAGGTGTTCGCCATGACAGCTACACCATCTGAGGTAGTCACCTGCTTTCCACCGTTCTGACAGGTGCTAAAGTGATTTCACTGACATTAATTTGCCGTGGAGACAAATATACAACGTTGTGACATGATCTGCAGCTGTGAGATGTTAGATCACACATATCAGGGCGCCGTGTTCAGAGGTAACTGAAATAAAAGAAACACTCTCGCGAGAGGAGAAAATCTTGGAGAGATTTTGCGCTGCAAGGAAGATTCAAACTTGCAACCTCTAACTCTGAAGTCCATTTCTTGCAGCAATGAGCTAATGCATCACAAAGTTATGATTATGACACTGAGGAGGCGATGGATGTGGGTCCAGATGAGAAATGTTTACTGTGCAATAAGTTTGCATGCAGATACACACGAAAGCCATAAAAGTCATGAGTTGGTCTGCGTACATTTGGCAGCCAAACTGTCAGTTTCTTTACTGCAATAAAATAAACACAATTTCCTGCTTTGCAAGAGATGCTATGACTGGACCTCTGTTGTTCTTAGAAAAGATGTCAACATCTGTCCATCTGAGTGCAGTTAGGTCACGAGCAGTTTTGAATGGAGAGGAAATTCCAGAGTTTCGATCATGTTTGATGGGTTCTGCCATCTACTGACTGGAGTTTTTCCAAACTGCATAAAGAGTAAATTGTTTTCTCTGGAGACCAAACGGTTACTGGTGAATTATTCCAGCTTAATTAACGTATTGTTACAGGTAACCACTTTATCAATACATAAAATACAGCCAGAAGGCGTTAACACAAATAAGAAGTCTTAAAAAGAACTTAAATGTTTACATTCAATAATATGTCCACTATTAGAGAAGGCAAAAATCACCTGCACTATGCAGCTTTTTGATACAAACTCAGTTTTGTGTTCTGTCCTCTTGTTTTGCCCACAGTCAAATATTAATCTTCACAATCAAATGCATTAGATTACATGCTTATTTTATCCGGATTTTATTGAAGCTCTTTTGTCCTTTTCCTTAATGTCCTGGTTTGGATACTTATCTGTAAAGAGCAGAAACTCACTCAGTCAAATTTCTAAATGGTGTACATAATCAGCTGATTGGACGGCTTAACCCAGCATCTCTGTTCACGGGATGGTTGCAGCAGGTAGATGGTTTTAGTTCCGGACTTGCGCTGTTTGCCCACTGCACTGAGATTTGGTTTGTTCCATCTGGACAAAAGCTTTTAGTCCCAAAGTACCGAGCAGCACAGTATAAAAGCAGTTTTGTTCCAGCAGCCACCACTCAGATGAACAAATCGTAGCTTTTGTATATCTTACATGATCAATTTTTCCCACTACTGTGTTGTAATAGACTTATCTGCTGTTTGTGTCGGTTTGAAAAACGCATGTGAGGATGGATGACTCACCTGCTGCGAACCAGACCTTCCTGTGGGTGCAAGTAAAGAAACCTGATCCTGAACTCAAGATATTCACAAGTGTGTTGAAAGAAATTGTGGTGAAATGAACACTGGCAGCAGCAACAAGTACACCACCAACATAATTGTCCTAGAACAGCAGTATCAACATAAGCACCACACTTTCATTCTCTTTCATGTCTGCAACGACATCACCTTCATCCCAGCACATATTAATACCCCTTAATCATCTTCAGCGTCATCCTAATCACTGCAGGGATCCTCATCCTCAACACTCACATTATAATCAGCACCATCGAAACATTCATCAGCATCATTATCAATACCAGTTATATCCATTATCATCGCAACAGTCGTCTCATCACCAGCACCAACATCATCGCCATTAGCTACAGCAAAACAATCAGCATCCTCCAGCATAATCTTCATCATCAGCATCATCGCTGCCTTTTCTGCAGCCACAAGTGTAAACATACACAATTTCAGCAAATCGTATTCACAGTCAGATTAGCTCTTCACAAAGCTAAGAGGCCTGCAGGCACGGCTGTGCAGCTGGGCTCAGTGCTTCCCCCTACCTTCCTCTGCAGAGAAAGAAACCAGCAAGGAGAGAGGAAAGATGGGAGAGAAGGAATCTCAGAGTAAAAAATAAGAAAAAGGAAAGAAAAGGCAAAGGACATGCTCTGTGGAGAAGCATGAAAGACAAACAGTGTGCTCTGAGAGCGCAGGGAAGAGCGGCTGCAGCTGCTGTGATTTAAACAGCGTTTGGGAGGTTGATACCTGGGTCATTAGCTGTGGCCGGGAGGAAGCACCAGCACTATCTAAAGATTAACAGTCCAAGGCAAGCAAGAGCGACGCATCCACAGAGCAGCAGCAACATGAAACCCAGAAAACTGCAAAAGAGCACTGCAGTCCAAACCACAATGATCGACACTCACACGGTCACGTGATGTAAACGCAAAGAGCGGCCTTACCTTCCTGCACCGCCTGGAAAGGGTTGTTGGGCTCGATGAGTTTAATTGAATGTGTGATCTTCTCACTCTGCAGAATGTCGTCGCTCAGACTGAGGTCAGACACGGCGAGCTGGAACACTTCATCGTCCCGCACTGCGTTCTCCTCAAATATCGCACCTGAACAGGTAGAAACAGGTCAAAATTGGTTAAAACTAAGAATTCAAACACTGACAGGAAAATACTACCCAAGATTTCAGAAAAGTAGTAAGAAACACTTCATTGCATGTGGATGTTCAAACTCATTACATGAAAGAAAAAAAAAGATGTGATCCCTTCTCTTCTCCTAAATCAAATAATTATCAAAAGAGCTCAATTTCAGGACCTCTGCTTTCCTCCATATAAAAAATACTTATGATCATTTATGCATTCCATTTTTATGGAGACATTTATCATTTGCTCTTATCCTTTAACAGTACAAACCTGGTGGTAATTACACCCGCGGAGCGAATATTGGTAGGGACATCTGCCTGCCGTCCCTTGCTAATCGTGTCCTGTGATTGGTGGGACACGACGGGCGTAATTTGATATTTCTCTGGCGATGTAGGGCAGGTTACAGCGTAGATTTCTTGCTCGATAATTAACGGTAATTAACACATCTTGCACAGACACAACTGCCGGCAACAAGTGACGTCTAGCGGTCGTACATGAAAGGGCGTGAGAATAGTGGTCGGCAAATTATAAAGAAATATATAAATATGAATTTTTCTCAGATTTCTGAAAAGTCTGTGGGGACTAAATCGCATTAGATGCCACAGGAAAAGCTTTAACATTAAATAAATAGACTGGTTCTTATGTCACACTTTTCTACTGTACTTGAGCACTCAAAGCACTTTATACAACATGCCTCACTCACACTGATTATACCAGCACTTCAGGACTTTGCCCACGGATACTTTGGCTTGCAGACTGAAGCAGCCAGGGATTGAACCACCAACCTTTTGATTGGTAGGTGACCTGCTGTACATCCTGAGTTAGAGCCACATCGCACACTGACCTGACATGCCAGCACTTTTGAAAGAGCAAACTGTGTTCAAATACCCCAGAAACAAACAGGCATCCTTTTTGTTCACAGTCTATGATGCTAACAAAGGCCCTAAAAGCTCCATGACAAGCTTTCGATTGATCCAGAACCCTAGAGCACTACGAGGGAGTTGATTTCCATGTTCTCCTTGAATTCTTCTCCTCACATGCAAAGAATTGAACAACCAGACTACATCTTATCTTAAAGACCTCATAGTACCATATTATCCTAACAGAGCACTTCTCTCTCAGACTGCAGGCTTACTTGTGGTTCCTCGAGTTTCTAAAAGTAGAATGGGAGGCAGAGCCTTCAGCTATCAGACATCTCTCCTATGGAGCCAGCTCCCAGTTTGGATATTAACTAAAATATTAATGAAACTTCAGTTTGAAGGAAAAGGCTGCTGTAGCTGAGGAAAACTTTGGGATTTAGCTGAAGAGCTGTTTTGGTTTTGTTTGGCGGGGGGGGTGTTTCTTCTAGATTTAAATAACTGCACCGGTAGATCGAGAGAGAGCAGAAAGACATACGGGGTAGACAGAGGGGTAGACAAATGGACAGTCTGATGAATAGAACTTTCTGGATTCTGTTCGGACAATTTGTCTACACAATTAAGAAATTCCTGCCTACGAGTGAGAATTCAATTTGCCAGGCTGCTTGTGCTCATTCATCTTGCTGAGTATCCAAATGAACTCTGCTGAGCCTCACTGTGGATTCGAAGGCCTTCCTTGCAGGGGACGCTGTCTAGCCTCTGGGCTTGATCAATCAATCATCCACTTTTGAAATTGCAGTCAGTCAGGCATTTTCAATTAAGAATGAGGCTTGTTGCACCTGTCAGAGACATGGTGAGATGATGTGAGGTTTATAGTTCTGCTCGCAGCTGCAGCAGACTGGTGAGCCTCAAACTTCAACAAGTTTAATTAATAATGAGTGCTGGGGGGAGAGGAGGTGGACTCTAGACCCACGGGTATATCTGTGAGCTCACAGTCAAACCTCCATGAATGTTGTGCTTCTCACAAACTCTCTGTCACTGACTACTTTAAGAAAACTGCCAAAATTAAAGGGTAAGTTCAACCAAAAGGCTAAAATGCACGTATTCTCTCTTTCCTTACAGATAATTTTGATGTCACTCCAAGTTCTGAGATATCTGCCTCCACACTAAATATCAGCCACAACATTAAAACCACTGACAGATGGAGAAGGATCCCAGCAGTCATCTTGGTACAATACAATAATATGCTGGGAAACTCTGGGTCCTGGGATTCATTAGGACCTTATTTTGACACCAAAGAATCATTGTTGCAGCACCAAACACCCAGTGAATGCACTCTATGGAAAGTCAAAGGAACACAACAAAGAGCCTAAAGATGATGACCCAGCCTTCAAACTCTTTGAACATGGAGCATGACTCTTAAATCAAGCATCTGCTCTTCTGGATTGGACTCAGAGAACTGAACGCTGTTTGGTGGCACGAAGAGGGGCCGACAAAGCGTTTATGTCGCTGCTGAGCACTGTAGTTGAAATTTTAAAATGTATGACAGCATGTTATGAAGATTATTCACATATATAGATTTGACAATATGATCACCTCCATCACATTAGGTGGATAAGAAGAAGAGGAATGAGGAAAGTAGGCCTTTTGGAAGTGTTATGACCCTCTGAAATGTATTAGTTGCAGCAGTAAGGCACAACTTTTACTTTGAAGGCAAATATTCTTCAATTCCCATTACACCTTTTCCAAGTTTTTTTTTTTTTTTGAGGGAGGGGGTGGGGTGTCTTTATTAGTGCAGTGAAGAGGTGACAGGAGAGCAGGAGGAGAGAGTGTGAGGGAAGACAGGCAGCAAAGGGCTTGTGGAGTGGAAGTGAATCCGGGCCACTGCATTTAGCCTTGTGGCACATGATTGCTTGTTC